>JANAVB010027000.1:3745654-3786119 GCA_029216955.1 Iris pallida | reverse complement strand
ATGACTAGCTGGACCTAGAATCATATTTCAAATTAGATATCGATGATTATCACTCCAAAACAACAATTGACATTGATTTTCATATGTAGGTCTTCGAGACATTGTTACGGATACCCTTAGTACTTCACCCAGGATTCCAGGCGAGTATATTCTCTGATAATTTCTATTTATGATATCGTCTATGTTCTTGTATCTAGTGTAGATATCCTTGATTCTTGACACATGGTTTCACGGATGGTATGTCCAGATCCGTCATGAGATGTTATTTCTTGTATATCTTGGCGTATGCTGGGTCTCATATCTCGACCCATAAGACCGGCCCGGTCCGGCCCGACCCGAGGTCTAGATCGGTCCATTACCTGTACAGTGAACTGAAGCATATCGAATCAAAAGAAGCGGATCCTACTGCACGGCCTGCTCAATGTTCTCATACACTCAAAATGCTCAGGAGAAATAATCCAACCATGTATATAATAGCACATACCATGCCTCTAGAACTAAAGTCTGTCCAATGCCAGTGTCAAAAGAGTCCAACAACTCTTCACATTCTTGAGGAGGATGAGAATAGCTTTTCTCAATGCAGATCCTACTTCCGAGACTATTGTTGGTGGATAAAGCTATGACTTATCTGTCGTTAAAGAATAATGCATTTAACGAGTCCAGTAATTTGACCATAGAAATATGCTTAATATAAATAGAATACCAGAAATACATCCGCCAGATTGAATATATATGGCTTTGGAAATAGAAATAAGCAGTAAAACATAGTATGGTGTAAGAGTTGGATTATCCTCAAAAGCAACTCATGCTTGCTTTCTTTCCTTGATAAACTTCATATTATTATCACTACACAAGCTACAACTACAAATTAGAACCCATGGCCTGACCCGGCCCGGTCCGACCCGAAACCCATTGGGTCATGGGCCACGTGCCGGACTGGGATTAGATTTCCACCTTTAGGTCCGACCCGGTCCACTAAAATACGTAGGTCTGAGAAGTCCGGTCCAGACCCGGTCCGGCCTGCCCAAATTTAAACCCCACCCACCTCAATCCAACCGGCCCGGCAACTTGACAGCTCTAACCTACCCACCCCAATCCAATCTCAACCATCCAAAACAAAGTCTCCTCCCAGCAACGGCAGATTCGCCACCCGCATAAAAAGTCCCATCTGGTCACGCACCCCGCTGTCAAAACACCCCGAACAACAGCAACACCCTAGCTACCAAAGCAACACATCCCACCGAGTCACCGACACACTCCCCCTCTTTATACTCTTCTTTTTCCTCTTCCATTTCATCATCAGCAAGAATACGAAGAGGAATCTAGAGCTCTTGTAATGGCGAAGTTCTTCGTACTCGTGGTTGTGGTGGTCCTGGCGATGGCGGGAGTGGAGGGGAAGAAGGAGAAGAAGTGCGACAAGGGTTGGGAGTGCAAGGACAGCGTGTACTGCTGCAACGACACCATCACCGACTTCTTCCAGGTGTACCAGTTCGAGAACCTCTTCGCCAAGAGGAACACCCCGTCGCTCACGCAGTCGGGTTCTGGGACTACCACTCTTTCATCACCGCAGCCTCCCTCTACGAGCCGCTCGGGTTCGGGACCACGGGAGGGAAGGATGCAGATGAAGGAGGTCGCAGCGTTCCTTGGACACGTCGGGAGCCAGACCTCATGTATGTAAATCTATAAGCCCTAGCTTTGATTCTTGCTATAATTGCCTAGATCTTTAGGTTTTCATGAAATTTACATAGATCATTCCAGTTCCCAGCTCAGAGTCGTTTTTTCTCGGTATAATTGAGTAGATCTTGGTAGAATTTGGGTTATCTTTGTAGAATTTTTAGATTGTGCATCATTCTCAACGTCAGCTTAGGTGGTTTTTTTTGGTAATATATGTGAATTTAGGGGGGGATGATGTAGGGAAGTCTGAAATTTGTAAGCTATTTTGGTACTACTGACTAGATCTTTAGTTCTTTATTCTTGGTACAATTGCATGGATCATTTTAAATCCTAACTTAGCTAGTTTATTTTTGGTAATGTATGTTGATCTCAGGGGAGGATTTGGGAATTTGTAGGTTCTATGGGTATAATCGACTTAGATCTTGGTAAATATATGTTGTTTTGTTAGGGAAATTTGAGATATGAAGGACTTCTTCCTGCAAGTAGACAGATCTAAGAGGTCTATGGGTAGCTATACCAACTAGATTAGGGTTTTTTAGGAAATTATGAAATTTGTAGGTTATTTTGGTAGAATAGCATAGATCGTACTAAAACTTAGCTAGTTTGTATTATGTTGAACTTATGAGAAATTTTGAAATTTCTTGGTTGTCTTTGTACAATTGACTAGATCTTTAATTTCAGTACCATTTCTCACTCTAGATTTGTGGATTAATCGATGGATGTTGGAGAGAAATTTGAAATTGGATAGGTTATCTTGGTATAGTTTTTGATGCTGATTTCAAGGAGGGGGAAATTGAAAATGTGTAGGTTATCTTGAAATAATTGAACATATTCCTCATTTGAGTGAATTGTAGGTTATCTTGGTAGAGTTGCATGGATCATTCTGAACTTCAGCTTACTAGTAGTTTTTAATAAAACGTTGATTTTAGGGGGAAATGGTTTAGTAAAGTTTGAAATTTGTAGGTTATTTTGGTTTTGTAATATATCTTGATTGCAGGGAAGAGGGAATCTGGATATTTGTAGGTTATCTTGGTATAGTTGAGGAGATCTTTAGTTTCGATAACATCTCTCTAGATCTTTTGTTTATTAAATTCCATCATTTGTTGGGGAATAAGTGTGTTATTGTTCGATTGATCAAGAGATGTTTGGGAGAAATTGTAATGTATGTGACTTGAAATGTTTAAAAGGGGAAAGTTGTAGGAGTTTTTTTGTTTTGTGTTTGTGTTTTTGTTGTACAAGTAGCCAGATCTATCAGTTCTATTATCTAAAGATCCGATCTTTGTGTATGAATTCAGGGGTGTCTAGATACACCGACTGGATTTTTATGGTTTTATGTAAGATTTTTTTCTTGCTCTTGTAGCTGCATTGACTTAGAATCCGGAGCAAGCAAAGAGGGTCACGGTAGGTTGATTTGATAGCCGGTTGTGAAAACTTACTCTCATATTTTCTAGAGCTGTCACCTTGCCTTGGTTTGGGATCTGGAGAAAACAAAGAAGCAATTGCACTCGCACTTAAGCACACTCACATTTCAAGGGTGTTGCATATCTTACCATGCAAAAGCACTAAATATTGTAATTATATACTTGGGAATTAGCCTTTATAAGTCATGTGAAATCTAGATCTTCTACCAGTTCAACTTCTTCTGAATAATCTGATACATATGCATTCTTGTGCTGCATATCTTCAAGTTCCAATAGGATTTAGTTATACTGCATTTGATTGCTGGTGATTCTGCAAACCTATTGTTGAGGACTCTTTCCATTTTCAGGTTTTGTTTTGATTTAATATGGGTAACATAGGAAAGTCCTCAACTAGATTTTTACTTGCCATATCATCTCACTCTAACCTTTGGAGCGATCTCAATTTTTTTGAGAGAAACTTGAAAGTTTTATAGGTTATCTTGATATGTTTTGGTAATATGTTGATTTCAGCATTAAAATTGGAGATTTGTAGGTTATCTTGGTATAATTGAGATATTTAGTTTTGATATCATCTCCCTATCTCTTTAACTTTCCCTTAATGTGTTGGGAAAATAATTGTTGTTCTTGGATTGATCTATAGATATTTGAGAGAAGTTGTCATGTATGTGAAATTGTGAATAGAAATATAAAAAAACACGGAAACTACAAAAAATGGTGATGTGTCCTTGTCGCGTGTCAGACACATAATGGACACAGCACAGGTACTTCAGAATGCACTATGACACTCCAAAGCCAGTGTCTTGTCGTTGTATCTGTGCCTGTATCATATTCATGTTTGTACCACATAGACAGATCCAGATTTCTATGATCTAAAGATACTGATCTTTGAGTATTAAGTTTGATAGTTCAGGGATTTTTCTAGCTAACGACTGGATTTTAAGGTTTTATGCAACACTATTTCTTGCTTGTAGCTGTATTGGCTTGGTAGCTGGAGCAAACAAAGAGGGTTTCTATTAGGTTGATAACCGATAATGAAAACTCATCGATATAACCTGGACTTTTCACGTGCTTCATATCCGATCCATTATAATGGAAAATGCATGGAGTGATGACGATGGCGATGATTATTTATGCAAAAAAGAAATTCATCCTATTAATTTGTTATTTATGGTATCTCTAGATTCTACATCATTAATCTTCATATCGTTCAACTGAAAATCCTTCATTACTTCTACTTGTTCAATTAGTAAAAGAACTCCAAATATACATGATTTTTACTCTAGGTTGGAATATATACAGATTGCTTGCGATAATAATAGTTCAGGGCCAAATGTTACACCTGGGAGTTAATTTGTGTCAGGGTCAGGTCTACATGAATGACCTGATCCAGATAGTTAGGGGAGGAGATTATCAGGACACTTTGGTGTCCTTCCTAATGATTTTATTGGATCAACCAAATACCTGGAAGGGTGCAAATTGAGCCGATTAGGGAGTCATCTTAGGAGTCATCGTGGATGACACCTTGGTTCGAAGCTAACTTGTCCTTACATTGGCTAGTATATTGGGTTTTCTTGAAGTTTTGTAGAGAGTGACGCGAGACGAAGACCCAACAGAAAATATGATTAGTATTAAAATTGGGGATTTAGGGAACAATTGGGTGCAAAAGGTTTAAACAATATGTGAACAATTAACTACTATCAATTTATCACAAAAATTATATTAGAAATACAAAACATAACAATCGACTTATATATAATTAATGAAAATACCTGAGTTTGGAAGCGTGCTGGCTGCGTTGGATCTCTATGATGGAGCTTGTACTCGATACCCAATTCACGTCGGCATCGGAGGCGAAGAAGAAGACGAGAGGCATCACTTTAGGGTTTTTGAATCGCACAGTACAAACTATTTTTTTTTCATTATTTAATCTTCAATGAATATTTCTGAATTTACAACTATTTATAGACACTCAATAAATGAAAAGATGATAAGGCCAATCTCTAAAGGCTTATCCATAAGATAATTAAAATTCCTTACAAATTCAAGATAATTTTTTTCTTATTTAGGTTAATCCTAGCAAATAAAAACATAAACTGAAAACAAATAAAATTGGTTCCTCATTATTTTCCTCGGCTTCGAAAAATTCACCTTCCGGTGAATCGTGTCAGTGTGAAGTCCGAGAATTATGTTCTCACGAATGTGTTTTAAATCGACAATCGTGGAGGCTTCTGCTTCGGCAAGCTAGTCAACACTGAGGCTCCTAATGCGATGATGTGCTCCCATGTCGGTACTGGAGGTTGTAAAGATGGACGAAGCAGATATCCACTAGGAACGTAGCATCAAATATTCCAACAAATGATGGTTGTCTCAGTGTGTCCAATTTCCAAATAGGCAGAATGATCGTCCCTACAATCATTTATTATTTTATGCAAACTATTACAATTATTCGTAACAAATAATAGAAATTATCACGGGCTGATTAATTGGATAAATTCAAAATAATTTAGAAGATTTAATAGGTCTTTAAATTCATTGGGTTCATCAAATGACCTATTTAATATATGAAGGTCAAAATTTATTAACGATTTAAAGTTAGACCTAGTTTCAACCACATGCATAATTTGTGTCTTAATTATGATAGGTTCATTAGGTTCAACTAATGGACACACTAATGATATGGTCGGCTGGGTTGAACTCTGTCTATTACACATAAGTCAACTATTATAGGTTTATTAGGTTGAACTAATTGACACTCTCAGGATATGGTCGACTCCGGAAACTCTATCTGTGTAGATAAGTCGACTATTAATCTTTTCATTTTAGCTTCAAACATATTTAAGAAGTTCATCTTGCTCCTTTTTGTTATAGATCACCAATCTTTTTAAACTACTTGTCATAATCCATATTTTAATTTTACTTTAAATCTTAAGTGTCCCTTAGGTCATCACCTACATATAATATATATATATATTTGCTAACCTAGAGCTCTGAAACCAATTTGACACACGACGAAGACCCAAGAAAATATTAATTAGTAAAATTGGAGATTTAGGTAAAAATTGGTGCGATAGTTTTAAACTATGTGTGAACAATTAACTATTATCAATTTATCATAAAAATAATAATAGAAATGTAAGACATAACAATTGACTTATAATTAATGTAAATATCAGAGTTTGGAAATGTGCAAGTGTTGGATCTCGATGATGAGACAAAACCCAATTTGTGCCAATGTCAGAGAGGGGAGAAGAAGACGAGAGATCCACTTTAGGATTTTATTATCGCAACATACAAACTCAAAAATAAAATTTTCATTCTTAAATAAATAATTTCTGAATTTAGAGACTATTTATAAACTTTCAAGAAATGAAAAGAAGATAAAGTCGATGTCTAAATCCTTACCTCGAAGATAACTAAAAACCTATAATCAACTCAAAGAGAGAAAATTTTCTTATTTAGGTTAATCCTAACAAACAAAAATATAAACTGAAAAATCTGTTCCCCATTAGAGTGTGACACCACATTGTAGTCTCTAACCACTGATCTTCCCTGAATGTTGACCCTCACCAATGATCGAGTCAAATAATCCACTCAGCGGGTTCTGAGTTGAGTTTTTTTTTTACTCAAGTCATCAGAGAAGTGCATGAAAATAGCAATGCTATTGAGTTAACAGGCATGGACATGCCGAAACTAGTGTTATGCCTGCGTAATGCACCAGTCATCATGGACACCTAAAATATTCATAGACGTGCCAACAAATTCGTGGAACATGGATGTGGGGGAAATTCTAAAAAGTAGTTTATTTCATACACTTCCGATGGAGTCAAAAAACTACACGGCAGTTAGAAATGGCTGTCGCGTGTTCATGGTTTGGTGCCATGCACACATGTTGGGTGTTAGTATGACACGTGGTAGCCATCTGCAGCCGAATTGGCGGAAATACAACTTCTAAAAATTTGCGAACTATTGCAATCATATGTGTGGGTTCTGGCTGCATTTAGGTCAGGGGTTGCATTTGGTCCTTTTTTGGGTTCTTCCCATGTTAGATTTTGAGACCAACCTGAGTCTAATCTGAATTTAAGTCAGTTTAAGGGTCTGACTTGATTTGAAGTTTACCCAGCATAGACCTGGCAATTTTGTGGGTTAGACCTTTCTTTTTCTAATCACATTCAAACAAAAAACATGACCAGCTGACCTGGATTCAACCCGATCTGCAGATTTGAGTTATGCAGGCTGGGTCCGACTACTTCCATAATGAATTCAAAATCTAGTGGTACCCAGACCCAAAGCAACTCAGCCTGTCAGCAATTTAAGGATTAAAGCTGAAGTGTTTTCATTTTGAGGGGAACTCCACGCTAATTTCGATAGGAATGAGTATCTTAATCAGTATAATCAGGGCATAACATGGAAACTCAGAGAAAAATATCACCTCAGCTAATATAGAAAGAGGCATAAGAGATGACCAAGGACAACCTCACTATATATGATGCCCTCTCTTTACTTCCCATGTAAGAGTGGACTGTAAGTACCTATTACGAAGATTAGCCATATGGATGTAATGTGGACGGAAAAAAAAAGTTTATTGTCAAAGTACCTCGACAACGAGGAAGTATGGACACTCCAAAAGTGTTGATGTATTGATATCGGATAAAAAATATAAGCCAATTTCTATAATTTGATGTTAGTAAATAAGGTAATTGGCTTACACATACTAATTAATTGTAGGTTCTCTACTATTTTAGTCAGCGGGCATAGACAACACATAGATTTGCCTAGTTGGGACGGCTAGTCGTACTATATGAAAGGCAAAGAAGTCATGTGTTTTACATGTGACGAATTGAAGAGAGTATAAGAGGGATTGTATTTATAAAATATTAAGAGAGATGGATGTAGCTTTTTGTAATAGTAGTTTCAATTTCATAAGTGTGATTTGAACATTTTTTTCATAGGATATAGAGTTCCTCTTCTATCCTTATAATAGTTTATCTGAGAAGACAACAGTTTTGTTTGATAAGGATCTCCCGTTCTGATATTATTGTTGGGTTTTCAAGTAACCTTTTTCTTCAAACCCAACACTAGTATAAGAGCGGGAGAACCTCTTCTAATAAAATTGTTGGTTTTCAAATAAACCCTTTATAAAGATAAAAGGAGCAACTCAATCACCCTTTACAAAGAAATTTGAGAAATGATATGGTGCAACTCCAATTAGCAGTTTCAACTACCAATTCCTATTTCATTTGTCCACCTAGGCTAAGAAATTAGGAACAAAAAATGTGATAAGGAAGAACTGGAAGCTACATGTTATTTTATTAATTAATTAAAAACAAAAAGATATAGTACCGTATGGAAACTTAAAGCTTAAGATATCCGTACTCTCCAAAGCTTCATTGTTTCTCCGTAGTTTCTTCTCTCTTTGTTTCATGGCTTCTCCTCTTGGTATGATCTTCACGCGATAGACTCATTTCTCTTCGAGCAATGTTGGTTCTCCCTTGTTGGCTATAGCGAGGATGAGTATCCCACACTCCTAGGTTGGTTCTACTCTGGTGGGCTTGTTAAATGGGGACAGTTATATCATGCATGCTTCAACTCCATCAACTCACCCCCTATGTAAATTCAACTCCCCATGACTAGGCTAACATTCACTCATTGTTTCGAAAATCAAGTCCGAGAACCACCATTTGCTCTGAAAATTGCTCAACCGTGATCTTCCAACTAATATATCCATGGGCATTGTATTATCTGTTTCCAAATTCCACTCTCAGGTGATCTAATTTTGTGGAATGCAAAATAGACTCGACTTGTACTTCCTCTAAACCTTTTTAGGATTCTTTAGTGTAATTTTGATAAATAGCAATGATGAATTTGGGAGCTTGGACATGTTTAAGTGTTTGGTTATTGTATTATGGAGAAACTATTAAAGAGAGAATTCCTGGTTGTAAAGAAAAAGTATCGCTAAAACAATGGTTAGTTTGATCATGTATACGGATGGACGAATGATGTTTTATAGCATAGTGGACAAGGTTGGAACTGATGCGAGAGAGTCATCGTGAAACAACTTCAAGTCTACTTTGACGTGGGAGAACGCGATGCGGGAGTATTATCGTCATTCGCACAAAAAGTCATTGAGGTTGAAGCGAATGCGAAAGATTCATTATAGCTCCGATTTGACACAAAATAAACCTCCCTTTGCAGCTAGAAAGAAGAGTGGTCATCACTAAGGGCCGACATAGGAGAGTGACACTATTTATGTTTTTGGATTAAAAGTGTACATGGGAGATACGCCAGCTCCCGCTCGAAGTCTATGTTGAGAGACATCCTTGCACGGTAGTGGGAAAGGCCGTCTTTGAGCCGATGCGAGGTTGTAGAAATTGGAGCCATTGACGCACTATGGACTGTGACATTTAAATGTTGGAAGAAGAAGAAAACCATAACTCCGTCAGGAGGAGGAGAAGAAGTTACAATATCCTTTTCTTCCCATTTATCTGTATTTGTTTTTTATTAAATATAAAAGAAACCGGTGAACATCATGATCTCTCGGTATTACTTATTTGGATCCTAATTTCTTGGTCTAGGTGGACCAAAAAAAAGGAGTTTAGATGGAGTTGCACCATATCATTTCTCAAGAAATTTATTCAACTCAACTTGTTAAATTCACATTCACAAGTTCAGTGTTTAAGGATAATATGGTAAGATTGCATCAGCCCTGTTGATGATGACGTCCCCTCCGCGGCCTCCGGACCCGCTCGCCCTGGGGGGGGGGGGGAGGAAAGGGGGGTCGGGCGGCCCCCCAGGCGGTTGCCCTCCAGGCGGGAGGGCGCTGGGCGAGATGAATGGGGGGTCGGGCGGACCCCCCCAGGTGACGGCGACGGCCCCAGGCGGGAGGGGGCTGGGGACGATGAAGGGGGGGTCGAGCGAACCCCCCCATGGGGAGGCGGAGGGCCGGGTAGCCACGGCGGCGGCGACCGCTGCTGTTCCGACGGCGGGAGTCCAGGCAGGGGGTCGGGTGCGGAACGTGGAGGGTTGGGCGGACCCTCCCAAGGCGGTGGTCCGGCGGCCATTTTTTCGGACGTTTCCAATGCTCCGATTTACGAATTTGGGTCTGGATCTGGGACTCGGGATAGCCGTAGCGACGATGACGGCTGGACGATGGTGTGAGACGTCGTCCAGGAGGGAGAAGAGGGGTCCAGACAAATAAATGGGTCGAAGGGCCCAGGTAGAAATGGGAATAGGCCGCCTACCGGCCAAGGAGGACCCCCACGAATGGGGGGTGGATCGGGCCACACAGAGTCCGGATGGCTACCCAAGGTGACGGCGACAGAGAAAGGTAAAGGTATTGCTGGGGAATCGGGAATCAGGGTCCGGTGCCTCTTGGTGCCAATTCCCGCACGATCACAGATGGGCTGAGTCCCAAATCTTGGAAGGACGTTTGCATGCCGGTGGGGACCAAGAGCTCGACGTCGATGGAGTATGTGCCACCGATGAAGGTGGGAGGAGGTCCGGGCGTATTTTCAAGCTGAGGAGATTGTTGAGGTAACGGACTTCTGGAAGAATACGCTGGTGATGTATGTGTTGGGGAGTAAACCATTCTATGGTCAGATACGGGGGTATGCAAGCGGGTATGTCGCCCCAAGGGGAGCATGGAGATCTTTTCAGAGAAAATGGGTTCTACTTTGTGAAGTTCGGCTTGGCGGAGGACGTGACCAGGATTATACAAGGAGGGCCCTGGTCCTTTGACGGGAGGCTCATTATTCTGAAGGAGTGGACACCTGATTGAGATGTGAGAAGGAGGTTCTAAATGCGATACCTGTTTGGATTCGCTTCCCTGAGTTCCAGTGAAATACTGGAGCATCCCACTGCTCATGAGATTGGCTAGTTTGGTCGGCAAGCCGATTAAGGCGGATGAGGCTACGGCTTTCCGTACTAGACTGATGTACGCTAGGATATTTGTGGAGATAAAGGCGGGGATGGAACTCCCGAGTATCCTTGAGTACCAAGTGGCGTCCGGAGAGGTCCTGACACAGGTTGTGGAGTATGTTTGGGTTCCCTCAATGTGTTCTCATTGTGAGTGCTTTGGCCACTTACCTAGTGTATGCTCGTATCGAGGGAGGGAGACAGCCAGATCCCAGGAGGTACGGGGGAGACTAGTTCTGACACCGTAGCGGCGACTGAAGACAGACCAACAGGAGAGGATACTCTGATGGCCGTAGCAGGTAGACCGGAGTCGGACCCCCAGCCGCTACAGGAGGCTTCGCAGGTGGCGATGGTGGAGTTCACGGGCCAGAGGAGTATGGTGACCAGGGGTATGCTGACCTTAGCTAGTAGTCAGAATGGAGGTTCTGTCCCTGCTGTGGCACATGTGTATTGGAGGAAGAGGCACGTCCCGTCTCCTCCGGAAGACGTGCTTTCTGCGAGGGGGACTGAAGATCAGACTGTGGCCAACCCTAATTGGGCCTGACTCTCTCCAGGATACAGGCACACCTCACCCCGTCTTCCGATATGGTGGAGGATCTTGCCGAAACGGACGAGACACTTCCCTCGGGTGTCAGTCCAGGTGACATTAGGGGGACCCCCACATTAAGTCCTCTCCTGGAATGTTCGTGGAGGGTGCTCTCTGGGGAGATGGAAGGAAATTTGTGGAGTTCTGAAGCGGGAGAAGTGCGACATCTCGATCTTGTTGGAGTCGAAGATTAGGGGGGTGACTGTGCTTGCTCGCAGGACCCCTGCTAACTGGGAGCAAATCCACAACTTGGACCTTTGTGATATGGCTAGGATCTGGGTGAGGTAGAACTGCGATAGTTGGAAGGGAGAACATGTTCTGAAGTCTGAACAGCTTATGCCATCTCCTTTGTGAATAAATGAGGGTTTCGATTCATCCTGGGAGCGGTATATGGGCACAATGATAGGAGGCTCCGGGAGTCCCTGTGGGGAGACATTGCTCGTGTAGGTCACATAGTGGACCATCTGCACCTCCCACTGCTTCTGATGGGGGATTTCAACGCTCTGCTACATCGGTGGGAGAAGGTGGGGTGGCATCCGGTATCTGACCAAATCCTCTTCGATTTCCAAGGTGTCTCCTCCAGTTCGGACTAATAGGGCTGGAGAGGACGGGACACATATGGACTTGGCACAACAAGTCGATACGACAACAGATTGCATGTCAGCTTGACAGGGCTTTGGGAAATAACGAATGGTTTAGCTACTTACCGAACTGTGGCTGAGAGGTTTGCTGCTGGTACTAGTGATCACTCCCCGATCCGGGTAGGCTTATATGAGAGACCCACTTGGAAAGGTGCCCGTTCCGGTACAACAATAGCTGGTATCTCTGCGGGTTATGAGGAAGCGGTGATGGGGGCTGCAGCACACTCTGGAGGGCACGACACAGTACCGCATGGTACACAAACTGAAAAGATCGAAGAGAGCTATTCGGGCCTGGGTGAAGTCGCTGCCACGGACTTCCCTGGAGGCTAAGGAGGCTGCCCTTCGAGAGGTCCAGGAAGCTTTATAGGCAGATATAATGAGTGGTGAGTTGGCGGGCCAAGGAGAAGGATCGGATTGGGGAGGTGAACATTCTGAGGCTTCAACAAGAGATTAGCGCGGCCTAACGGGCCAAGTGTTCTTGGCTGAAGGATGGGGACAAATGTACCAGGTTCTTCTATGATTTGATCCGTACCAGACAACACAGGAACAACATTTCCAGACTCTTCAATGGTGAGGGCAGGCTTGTCGGAGATCTGGTGGAGATTCAGGAGGACAGCAGTCAGGTACTACTCGGACCTATTTCATCAGTCAGACTATCTCTCCACGTTCTTGAATCTTGTCCCAAAGAGGCTGGTGACGCCCTTTGGGAATAGTCTACTGTTGGCCCCTGTGACTATGGAAGAGGTGGAGGCTATTGTGATGCAAGCGGATCCCAATATGGTCTCGGGGCCGGATGGCTTCTCTAGTGGGTTCTATAAGCGACACTGGGGCTTGCTTAAGTTTCCAATCCTGGAGGCGGTGCAGGAGTTCTTCTCGGAAGGGAAGTTGCTGAAGGAACTGAACCACACATTTCTGACCTTGGTCCCAAAGAAGGAGGGCGCGACATCCCTTGCCGACTTCAGACCTATTGCGTGTTGCAATTATATGTATAAGATAATTACACACTTTATGTGCCGGCGCATGGAAGGGATTATGCAGGGGCTGGTTTCATGAAATCAGATGGTTTTCATCAAGGGTTGTTCGATAGCTGAACACAGTCTACTGGCCTACGAGATGGTGAGAGGCTTCAACAAATCGGGGAGATGAAGGCATGTGTGAAGCTTGATCTAAGGAAAGCCTATGACACTGTAAATTGGGACTTTCTCTGTCACCTTATGCTTGCCATGGGTTTTGATGAGGTATTGGTAGCGAAGGTGAGGGAGTGCATCGCTCTCCCACATTTTCGGTACTCATCCAGGGTACTCCATACGGATTTTTCAGGAGCAACAGGGGCCTTCGGTAGGGAGATCCTCTATCCCCGTACCTGTTCACGCTTGTGATGGTACTTCACTTGTTTGATGGACCTGGCAGTACATAGCAGGAAGATTGTCCCTCTCTTCAGGTTGGTACAGCCAGTAGTGTCTCACTTGATCTATGCTGATGATCTATTGGTGCTCTTACAACCATCTATGAGAGGGATGCGTGCGGTGTCAGAGATTATGGAGGAGTTTGGACGGATGTCTGGACTTCAGCTGAATAGGGATAATGGAAAAAAGGCTAAATAAACAATTGAAAACATTCATGCTTTTTGCTCTTGGGAAATTTATTTCCATTGGAGCGACTCGGACTCGGACTCGGACACGGACTCGGACTCGGGCTCATGAGACGTAATGTGGCGTTTTGTTGGCACAATTTGCACTTAGCACGTCAGCATCGTCGCTAGGCGCATAGTGCGCTTAAGTTGCGCTCGTTGCGCGAGCTACTTGCGCGGCCAGGCGCGCTGCCAGGTTGCGCGGCCAGTTGTGCGGCCAGGAGCGCGGCCCAGGTTGCGCGACCAGGTGCGCGCCCAGTGGTGTGTCCAGTGGCGCAACCAGTTGCGCGCACAGGTGCGCACCGAGTTGCGGGGTGGCGCAGGGTGCGCAACTTAGGCGCATAGTGCGCTTAAGTTGTGCGAGCTACTTGCGCGGCCAGTTGTGCGGCCAGGAGCGCTGCCAGGTTGCGGCCAGGTGCGCTGCCAGGTTGCGCGGCCCAGGTTGTGCGGCCCAGGTTGCGCTACTTGCGGCCAGTTGTGCGGCCAGGAGCGCTGCCAGGTTGCGCGGCCAGGTGCGCTGCCAGGTTGCGCGGCCCAGGTTGTGCGGCCCAGGTTGCGCGGCCAGGTGTGCGCCCAGTAGTGTGTCCAGTGGCACAACCAGTTGCGCGCACAGGTGCGCACCGAGTTGCGCGGGTGGCGCTGGGCACGTAGGTGGCGCAAGTGGCTCAGTGCGCGTTCAGCACATGGTGTACAAGGCGCGCGGTATGCGCGAGGTGCGCAACTTGCTTCAGATCGTGCCTGTGCATGATCTGAGCGGTTACTGCACGTTCGGAGTGGCTTTTACCACGTCCCGAATGTTGTGCTAACCGGGCAATTGCTACTCGGGCCTATAAAAGGTCTCTTCTCTCTCACAGGCAAAGGCACATGCATATACAGAGAGTTACGAAAGTTTACAAGTGTTTCTTAGCACAAGTAAACAGAAGTCTTGAGAGAGGAGAAGTGTTGCCAGCGTTGCTTTTGCACGGGAGTCCGTGTACGATCCGAGGAGTCAGAAGAGCAGGAGTGTTCCAAAGTTCTCCAACGAACTTGCTGGTTCCTGGAAGCTATTTGTGTGGGGCGAATATAGCTTTGAGCAACAGTGATCATTCACCCCAGCAGGATATTCATCCATCTATCGCCTGTCATCTTTTTCGCTGCTGTGGATTACGAAATCTTTTTAGATTCTCGTAATATCATATGCTCCTGTAACGAGATCTTCTTAGATCTTCGTTAAACTTGCGCAACCTTCCTAGAAGTGTTGCGTTGGAACATTGTTTTTACAATTGTTTCATCTTCTCAGTTTTCCATCAAAAAATTGTGCCCCGGCTCTTAACAATAACAATCTCAAAGCTATATTCCTACGATGGAAAACTTTAATGCTTCACTCCTCACTACTGACTTTTGCAAGTTAGAAAAGTTTGATGGAGAGCATTATCAAGTCTGGAAGAGGAATGCTTATCTCACTTTTCAACTCAGAGACGTTGATCACGTGCTTCTTGAAGAGGAACCTACTGTTCCAGATACTGGGTCTGCGGCCGCAATCACTGCGGCTACTAAACTTCAGGCCAAGTGGAGAAGGGAGAATAGTATTTGCAGGCTGCTTATCCTGAATGTTATGGAGGATTTCCTAGCAGAATCCTACAGTAAGAAGACTATTGACAGAGACATATGGGAGTCTCTGGAGAATCTGTATGAAGAAGACAAAAACATGAGTAAGATATTTGTGGTTGAAAAATATCACAAATGGCTCTTTGAGGACGAGAAGTCCATGCTGCCGTAGGTGAAGGAATTCCTGAAGCTGCGACAGAAGCTGGAAGACGAGGCGATGTCCCTCTCCGACAAGTTTGTTGTTGGAGGGATTGTCTCGAAGCTCCCGCTGGGTGGAGTAAGTTCTATGCAAACATATATAGGAAGAAGCTTGAGATCAGCCTTGAAGATTTCTTGCAGGAAATCTATGTTGAGGACCAGATGCGGGCTCAACTGAAGGTGGACGCACTGTCCAAGCAATTGGCTAACGCCAATCTGGTTCACACAAGGGAACCAAGGGAAAAGCATACAGCTTCCCACAACAATAAGAAGGACCCTGACAATCTGAAAGTCAAGGGAACTTCTTTCAAGCAAAATAAGCCAAAGTCTTATTTGGCTTGCTTCAAGTGTGGCAAGAAGGGCCATTTCAAGAGTGAATGCAAAGTAAAGACCAAGCAATCAGAGCAAGAAGATCCTAGTAAGGTATCTATGATCACTGACGTTGTTGCTATGATTGCGCAGGTTGATGCAACAGGGACTGACTCTGACTGGTGGGTACATACTGGAGCCACCTGCCATGTTTGTTCCAGCAAGGAGTGGTTCACCACCTACACACCTACTTCTGAAGTGGTTATGGTGGCGAACCAGGCACAAGCTGAAGTGCTCGGGATTGAGACGGTGGTATTGAAGCTGACTTCTGGCAAGTCTCTGACGCTTCAAGGTGTGAAGCACGTACCTGCTATCGCCAAGAACCTGATCTCAGGAGACCTACTCTGCAACGCAGGCCTCAGGATGGACATCAATGCTGGCCAGATGGTGATGTCTATTAAGGGAACATATTTCGGAAAAGTTTTTTATACCGAAGGAATGTTCAAAATTCAGCTTGTAAAATCCAATGTAATTAATGCAATCACTCCTTCTGCTTGTATTTTGAGTTGTGGCATAATAGACTAGGACATGTTCATTGTAAACGAATAAAAAAATGTCTAGTCTAGGGCTTATCTCCAAGTGTGGGGGTAAGGTAGAGAAATGTGAAGTTTGTGCTCAAACAAAGATCACAAGGAAACCCTTTCCTCGGGTTAATCGAAGTACAGATCTTCTGGAGTTGGTACACTCCGATATCTGTGACTTCAAACAATTCTCTACAAAGGTCGGGATGAAGTATTTTATAACTTTCATCGATGACTTCTCAAAGTATGCGTTCGTCTACTTGCTGAAGGCTAAAGACGAAGCATTCGAGAAGTTCAAGGAGTTCAGGGCCGAAGCCGAGCGGCAAACTGGACAACTCAAAAGAATAAGAAGTGATCGAGGTGGGGAGTACAGGTCTCATGAATTCGCATCGTTTTGCAAAGAGCATGGAATTGTCAATGAGACTACGGCTCCGTACTCTCCTCAATCAAACGGAGTAGAGAGGAAGAACAGAACGTTAACAGAAATGATTAACTCAATGCTGTTAACTGTGGGTCTTCCTAAGTGCTACTGGGGAGAAGTTGCATTGACGGCCACTTTTATTTTAAATAGAGTGCCTCATGCAACTTCAGACGTTACTCCTCATGAACTCTGGTTCAAGGTCAGATCTAACTTGAATGTCATTCGAGTGTTGGGGTGTCTGACATATGTCAAGCTTCCAGATCTGAAGATTCAGAAGCTTGGGACAAGGACTACTAAGACGATCTTCTTGGGGTATGCCGAGAAGAGTGATGCTCGGAGATTTCTTGATATTGAGTCAAATCATATCATTGAATCTCGCGACGCAGAATATTTTGAAGACAAATTTGCAAGGCACAAGAATATTGTTCTTGCGGATGTACCGGAGAACAATGAGGGTGCGCAGGAAATTGAAGTCTTCAATGAAGATGTGGTCCAAGAAGTTGAAACAACGATTGAACCATAACAAACTGAGCCATCAACTAAGCGTGTGAGGAGGCCGAAGGACTTCGGAAGTGACTTTGTCACCTATCATGTGGAAGCAGATCCGCTTACCTTTGATGAGGCGATGAAGACCAGAGACGCGATTTTCTGGAAGGAGGCGATTGACAATGAAATTGATTCCATCACCTCAAATAACACTTGGATGTTGGTTGATCTTCCTGAAGGAGCGAAACCCATCGGACGCAAATGGATCTTCAAGAAGAAGATGAAAGCAGACGGAACTATTGACAAGTTCAAGGCTAGGTTGGTAGCCAAGGGGTTTTCTCAGAAGCAGGGGATTGACTACTTTGACACGTATGCTCCAGTAGCCCGGATGACCACCATTAGAATGTTGATTGCTCTCGCAGCAATATATAAGATGGTGATACATCAGATGGATGTGAAAACGGCTTTCCTAAATGGCGAGCTGACCGAAGAGATTTACATGCAACAGCCAGAGGGATTTGTCGTCAAGGGTCTTGAAGACAGTCTGCAAGTTGGTGAAATCTTTGTACGGTCTTAAACATGCCCCCAAGATGTGGCATGAGAAATTTGACAAAGTTATAAGGTCAAATGGCTACATGGTCAGTGAGACGGACAAGTGTGTTTACACGAAGTTCGCTGATGGAAGAGGTGTGATCGTTTGTCTGTACGTGGACGACATGCTTATCCTAGGTACGGATATGGGTTGTGTCACTGAGACAAAGAAATTCATCTCGAGTAAGTTCAGTATGAAGGACTTAGGGAAAGCTGATGTGATCTTAGGGATCAAGATCATCCGGACAGACACTGGACTAGCGCTGTCACAGTCTCATTATATTGAGAAAATGATCACTCGTTATGGGTATCAGGATCTTCCATGGATCGATACGTTGTACAGATGTGATCTGAAGCTGAAGCCTAATTCAGGAGAAAGCGTCAGGCAGCTGGAGTATGCAAGCGTAATTGGGAGTTTGATGTATGCTACTACTGCCACAAGGCCTGACATAGCTTTCGCTGTAGGAATGCGTCGTTTCACGAGCAACCCAGGTGTTGAACACTGGAAAGCCGTGAAACGGGTTATGAGATATCTCAAGAAAACTCAGACATATGCACTGTACTACAGCGGAGATCCGCCGGTAGTGGAAGGCTTCAGTGATGCCAGCTGGTGCTCAGAGGTGGAGAGCGAGAGGTCTACAGGTGGATTCATTTTCACAATGGGTGGAGCTGCTATATCGTGGAAGTCGAAGAAGCAGACTATGCTCTCGCGGTCATTCATGGAATCCGAGTTCTTTGCACTTGATACCGCAGCCGAGGAAGCAGAATGACTTCGGGAGCTCATGTATGATCTTCCAGTAGTTGGGGCGCAAATACCGGCGATACCGATATACTGCGACAACCAGGCGACTGCGGCGTGGCATCAAATGACCTCTTCAACGAAAAGAAGAGGACTGTGCGGTTGAAGCACAGAGAAGTACACGATCTTATCAAGAGAGGTTATTGCAGTGATTGATGTTCGGAGTCGGGAGAACCTGGCGGATCGTTCACCAAGGGCCTCAAGCGCCAGCTGGTTGACGGCACAGCTTGTAAAATGGGCCTGAAGGCATTCTGATATTGTATTATTGTATTCCTACCATAAAATTTTATGCTATTAGTTCAAAGAGAAATCTACTAGGCATCTAGCTTTTGGTTCAAGGGAGGACCACTAATCAGAAGAATATCAGGAACGGTGGGTACATGTTCTATTGGGCATGGAGAGGTTACGGACCTACAACCACTGTTGGCTACTGTTGTTTTCTGCGAAAAACGGATCCTGTGGGAAGGTTGGCTTAAATGCCTTAATGAGTTCTCAGGCAGAGTGAATGCCTGGTGTGCTTTACTGGAAGCACGGTAGAACAGCACTACAAGGAGTGAAACTCCATGCTACTGTGGGGTGACTCCACCATGAGGTTCCCAGGCATGGGGTAATGCCTCGACTTTGCTAGCCAAGTCATAGCGGCGTAGCACCGCAAATAGGCAGTTATCCTAATGATGTATGTTAAAATAAAGAGGGGTAGTCAGCACTATAAAGAGGAGTTCCTCATGTTACAGTGGCACGGCACCATAATGAGGTACCCGGTTAGGGATAAGGCCTCGGCCTTGCAAGCCATGTCGTTGCAGCGTAACACCGCAAGGGAGCCTAAGGCTTCATGCTGGGTAGTTTGGCACTACAAAGAGGCGGTTGTCTCATGCTACAGTAGTATGACACTACGATGAGGTTCCCAGTACATGGTAAGGCCTCGGCTTTAAGCCATGTCATAGCGGCGTAGCACCGCAAGGGAAGCGCAAAGCGCTTCATGCCATGTCTCTTTAATTATGAACTCACCTATATTGTATGGACAAAGATCTCAGGCCGTCTCTTGAGGGTAAACTAGTAGACGTCCAAAATTATACACTGAAATCAGGCTGGCACAGAACCTTTAATATGCAAGCCAGAAGCACATGTAACTACATTATGTGAGTGGAAAGAATTTCAGCTATGATGCAGAATTCAAGGCTCATTCTTGTATTATAGTTTGTTGTTCGACCCATGCGGGAAGTTTAAGTCGTCAGCGACATCTCTCCTAATGCATGATGTACAGTTACTGTAGGGAATACTTATACCCATATATAGAGAGAGATGAGAGTTGGGTTTTGGCCTTTATACATTGGAACTTTAGTCCCACATCGACTAGGCCAAAAGAGTTGTATCTCTATATATTAGCTATGGTCTTTTAGATATGTACATGTGGTGTGGAGGTGCACATGGGTGTGCCATGTGGGGTTATTTTTCTAATGGAAAAAAGGCTAAATAAACAATTGAAAGCATTCATGCTTTTTGCTCTTGGGAAATTTATTTCCATTGGAGATAAACCCCGTAGGGGCTTAGCGACTCGGACTCGGACACGGACACGGACACAGACTCAGGCTTAGGCTCATGAGGCGTAATATGGCGTTTTGTTGGCGCACTTTGCACTTAGCACGTCAGCATCGTTGCTAGGCGTATTGTGCGCTTAAGTTGCGCTCGTTGCGCGAGCCACTTGCGCGGCCAGGCGCGCTGCCAGGTTGCGGGGCCAGTTGCGCAGGCCAGGTTGCGCGGCCAGGAGCGTTGCTAGGTTGCGCGGCCAGGTGCGCTGTCAGGTTGCGCGGCCAGGTGCGCTGCTAGGTTGCACGGCCCAGGTTGCGCGACTAGGTGCGCGCCCAGTGGCGCGTCTAGTGGCGCAACCAGTTGCGCGCACAGGTGCGCACCCAATTGCGCGGGTGGCGCAGGGTGCGCAGGGCGCGCAGGTGGCGCAAGTGGCTCAGTGCGCGTTCAACTCGTGGTGTACAAGGCACGGGGTGCGTAACTTGCTTCAGATCGTGCCTGTGCATGATCTGAGCGGTTATTGCACGTTCGTAGTGATTTTTACCACGTCCCGAATGTTGTGCTAACCGGGCAGTTGCTACTCGGGCCTATAAAAGGTCTCTTCTCTCTACAGGCAAAGACACATGCATATACAGAGAGTTACGAAAGTTTACAAGTGTTTCTTAACACAAGTAAACATAAGCCTTGAGAGAGAAGAGAAGTGTTGCACCAGCGTTGTTTTTGCACGGGAGTCCGTGTACGATCCGAGGAGTCATAAGAGCAGGAGTGTTCCAAAGTTCTCCGACGAACTTGTTGGTTCCTGGAAGCTATTCGTGTGGGGCGAATATAGTTTTGAGCAACAGTGATCATTCACCCCAGCAGGATATTCATCCATCTATCGCCTGTTATCTTTTTCGCTGCTGTGGATTACGAAATCGTTTTAGATTCTCGTAATATCATATGCTGCTGTAACGAGATCTTCTTAGATCTTCGTTAAACTTGTGCAACCTTCCTAGAAGTGTTGCGTTGGAACATTGTTTTTACAATTGTTTCATCTTCTCAGTTTTCCATCGAAAAATTGTGCCTCGGCTCTAACAAAAAAATGTTTTAATCTAGAAAGTATTGATACATTTAGACAGGTTGATGCATTATATGTATTTTTCTCGTTAGTTTAATGAAATAATATTCAATATTACTTGATCATTCACCTGCAATATATTATTGTTATTTACTTGTCTTTAGACATGGTACAACCACATTAAATAGTTACGAATGAAATATTATTAATATGGACATATTGCGAATTTATAGATATACAACTTCGACAATAGTAATTGTTGCATTGTGTTTGTAAGGAATCTCGCCCTAACAGAATTGTTGTGGTCACACTATTTTGTTTTTCTCTTTTTCGTTCAATATTTCTCTGTCGATCAAATTGGAAAAGAGTCCTCCAAAGTCGGTATCGGTCGATATCGGTAGTGGTAGGTATTTGATCAGGACATGCCAAAACCGATACAATAGGGCCGATGCAAAACCGATACAATACAGCCGATGCATATCGGTATTGGTAGATAGTGCGAACAATGCTAGGAAAGCAAACAAAGATGCATTACAAGGATGTCACGTCCACAATGTTACTGTCACGACATGTTACTGTCACGACGACATGTAGACTACGTTGCCGGGTAAGATGAAGATTGTGGAGATGCATTGCTGAATCTGATGATGTCCATCAACGAAGGCTGAGTGTGATGACATCCATCAACTATGAATAATTCACAAAATTTGTGTTTTATTTGTGAATAAAGCGAATAGACCGTGAATAAAACGTCAGGTTCACAGATTGATGAATCATATGTGAATTAGTAGGCAAGTTACTTCTCCTTCTTCCATCTCTGTATCCGCTTCTTTGTTGATCCTATACTGCCCAATCTCATTTCCTTGTTTGTTGCGAATGTTTTTGAAAAAAATCCACAAATGTTACTATGATTACTATACTACAAAAAGCTACATCTACCTCTCAACGTTTTATGTTTTATTAATAATGTAGAAGATAACTCTACTTTATACTCTCTTTTCTCTTCATTCCTTCACATGTAAAGTTCATAACCTCTTTTTCCTTTTATTAGTACAACTAACCATCTCAATTAGCCGATTCCTTGTGCTGCCTATGCCTATAACTGATTAGTATATATAAGCCAATTACTTTATTAACTAGGATCAAATTATAGAAATTTGGTTTGTATTTCAACATGCTCACCAATTCCTTTCTTAAACCAATTCCCTTGTTGAACACATTCCGAGTTGGAACTTCACGAACAAATCTTGCTTTATGATATTTCAGCAGCTTGATTCATTCTTACAACAAGTAGCTCGATCTCTCTATCTTTGACCAAATCTTGAATACAATGATAACGAACGTTGATGTACTTGCCTCTTCCATAAAACACCAGATTCTTTGTAATTGAGATAGTCGAATGTAGCAGCAAGTCTCTGTCGGTCCATCTTGCATAGTTCCTCTGACAATCTTCTAAACAACACTTCTTGAGCCGCACATGAGGATGTTGCTATGTACTTGGCTTTAAAAGTATATAAGCCAAAATAACCATTAATGGGAACTCAAGTTTAATTTACGACATTGTACACATGCCATATGCACGACATATATATCTGAAATATGCTAGGACATGCGAAGAAAATAGTTTGTCATGTATTTTAACTTTTAAGTCTGTGGAACATAGTTCAATCGTAAAACTGAAACCGATATCCATAGATTCTTATCCAATACATAATATAATTATAGACATTCCCTATAAAGAACGGGGACACCATGGGAACTGAGATTAAGATGAAAGAATTAAAGATAGCTCAGCAAAAGATCCACAACAAACTTTATGATTGATTGTCCACCGGCCGTAAGTATTGTATAAGTTGGTGCACTAAATTCCTAGCCAAACACTTGCAAGCATGAGAAAACAAAGAGTTGAAACCTCAGAAGGCTTTCTGGCCGGGCACATGGACTATACCTTTTTTTGGTCATGTAACTCATGCAACCCATGAACCCTCCAAGGTCCCTGATGTAGGAAAGAGTACAGTGAGAAGTAAACAATAGGATTTGATTCACATCTGATGACAATAAAAACATATGTTGATAGCTCTCACGACTATCCCCTCCGAGTTTGGCTTTTGTACAATAGAGGCTGAATACATTTGATAGTAAATAACACTCTCTTCATAGTAAACAAACATAGAAACTGATGTCTTTTTCCAGGTGGTTTTGGTGTCGCAACTGGTGGTCCACTTGCGTGGGGATTATGCTACAATCATGAAATGAGCCCAAGCCAATCCTATTGCAATCCAGACTACCTCTATCCTTGCACTCCTGGTGTCGATTACTATGGCCGTGGGGCCCTCCCAGTGTTCTGGTAATTTACGGACCTTGGTCTGGTCTTTTACTTTTTTTATTGATGATCCACTACTTAATTTGTGAAAGACTCAGGACAGTTGGGTGTATAATTTTGTCTGCTTACTTCTAGGAACTACAACTATGGGTTAATTGGTGATGGTATCAAGGTAGACCTATTGAACCACCCTGAGTATCTTGAGCAGAATGCTACCCTGGCTTTCCAGGCAGCCATGTTTCAGTGGATGACTTCTGCCAAAAGGAAGCAACCTTCACCGCACGATGTATTCGTCGGCAACTGGGAGCCTACGAAGAACGACACGCTGTCCAAAAGGCTTCCTGGCTTTGGAGCCACCATGAACCTTCTATATGGTGATCGTGTCTGCGGTCAGGGCTTTGTCGATGACATGAACGTCATCATATCCCATACCAGGAGTACCTTGACCTGATGGGAGTGGGCGTGAGAGTTCAGGTGACAATCTGGATTGTGCTGAACAGGTGGCTTTCAATCCTTCTTCCAAATCCGATGCAGCATCCTAAGCAACGGAGGATATGCTGCTTATTGTTATGTACTGTCTTATAAAATTCAGTAGACATGAAGAATGGCAGTGCTGTTGGCTGTTCCTGGTTCATATTACATTTATTTGTTGTTCATGTTTACTGTGATTGGTGTATTATTTGTTGTTTGGCCAGGAACGATTGTTGTACCTTGGCAAAATGTATATCCTGTATTTGTTTGTAAAAGGATCGTTTTTGACTGTTGCTTGCTTTATCAAATAAAACCAGACTCAAGAGTCAGTAGAAGTAGCTACTCCAGTTATTGTTCTTTGAGGGAAGTGTTTATGTTTCTTGGTAATGTGTGTGAAAATCTTTGCATTCGGGTTAGTATATCATATCATTCTGCATAATGCTAATCTTGGTCGCCTGCCAATTTCTGGATCCAGGAAGGACAGCGTGAGCGGCTGTGCAACCAGTTTTGTTTCAGTCAACATCAAAAGGCAGTTAAGGGGATTGATGATGTTCATCCATGTTGACGCCTGCCAATTTCTGGATCCAGGAAGGACAGCGTGAGCGGCTGTGCAGCCAGAATGTTGATTTACCTTCAGATACAGGTAAGCCTTTTTTTTCTCCCCGGCTACCATTCCCTCCCCACAATGATTACCAGTAAATTGAGAAAAAGCATTTTATATTTGTTGTTGAACCTTTGATTGGTTTTGGGGTTTGGAATGATGTAATTAGGTTGGTTGGCTACAACTTTTATTTATGGAAATAGAAAGTTTTGTTCCATCATCGACTTTATGACATTTAATCAAGAATATTGTAGTAAATGTTCTTGTAAGTGGTGTAGTAATTTTGACGGAAGTACTGCACAAGTCGTCAAGACAGAAACCACGATAGTGGTGATGACCGCAAGTTAACTTGCTATTGACGTGCAGAAGCACAGTCAACAGTTTTGTTGCGGAAGAGCAAAGCTGTAAATGCAGTAAAGAACTGTTGAATGAACTATTTGTAGGAAGGATGATCACCTTTTCTCAAAGACGGATTCAATCCTTCTCATTGATCCGCTCCCAAAAACTAACATGTTTGATAGAATTTCTAAAATGTTTCTTTTCACCTTGCTTGACGTTGGACAATGAACGTAGAAGGCACTCGCTGATGATGATGTTGCTGCTGCTCTTTTTTTTTTTTTCGTGTCTAGTGCCTTGTTAGCAATTCGGCAAACGGAAAAAATTCGGGACGGCAAAAGTACGAGTATAAATCGGCTCAGTGCAGATAAAATACGTTCAAAAATTCGGTCAAGTATTCGAAAAAAAAAATATTGAGATTAAAAACTTCACATTCTTAAATATGTTGTCAAATTTGGTTAATTAAACAGGTGCCCAATACGTTTTTTTTGCCAAATTTTTCAATAATTTATACAGAACACGTTTAAAACTTCGCATGCTGAAAATTTATGTACTGATTTGGATTTGTCAAAAGTACGCAAGTATTATACATTTATGAAAGATACGGAAAAATTTACGTATAATACGAGTTTTATTCGGGTGATTGCTAACAAGGGTCTAGTGTGGCACAAGTGCAAAACACATTATATATCAACCACCTAGCATCCATAACCCCTCACGACCATCGCGGATGGATAACCAGAGAGTTGATTCCAATTAAGTGAGCTGTTACCTACAAAGCTAAGCCACCCCACAAGCAGCAAAATCATAGCAACAGATTATAAGTTTCCCTAAACTACAATTCTGCAGAACTACGGAGCCTCGGAACTTCTATGTGCTCGATGTGTACGTGCAAAGTAAAAAGTACCCCAAACAAAGTGTTGTTTTGCGCTCTTCATCCACACCCGAGCTACTAGGTCCATGCTTAGCTTCTAAGAAAATATTTAAATAAATGGTGACAAAAATAAAGGTTGGTTATGGAATTTGGACCTTGCCAACTAAAATACCCTCCCACCATACAAACCATTCGACTTAACACACCTCATGTGTGCACGACAATAAATGAAAGCACAAATAAATACACACACTTGGGGTTTGTCTCAATATAGAGTGATGGGACCGGGTTACCAACCAATTTCAATAAAAACCTTGGCAATCTTTCACATATTTCAATATGTAAATAAGCTTTCCCTACAATAATTGTACATCGTACATTAGGTTCTTACGAATTGAATCTTTTCACATGGGTCAGACTATAGTGTAATACTTAATAGATTATGTCTTTAATTAGTACCATAGTTACAAGTCTCCATACTCATATAATTACATCAATTGTGCATATAGTTGTATGTTAAAGTCCATGTGTTTGACCAGGTATCTGCATATGTATCTTAGATGTCTACAAATTTATCCTCAAAAGATGGTCTACATCATTGATCATACAAATAAATGAGTTCTTTCCTTAAAGAGTAAAATTCCAGAAAGATGCCACCTGTCTCCTTCTGTTGCCACGTCACTGTGACATGGCATGAAGCCAAGGTCTAACTACCTCATGTAGTGTCACCCCATTGTAACATGAGCTACTAGTCCCTTTGTAGTATTGTACTACAACCAAGCATGGGAATACATGTCCCTTTGCGGTGCTATGTATAGAAGCATGAAAAATTTTCAGCAATGAAGCCCCATGCGTCCAAGCCAGTGAAGCTCTATGCGCCCAGCCAGTGAAGCTCTATGCGTCCAGCCAGTGAAGATTCATGCGCCCAAGACTAGCTCCCCCGAAATGAGGGCGCATAGCCAGCCCAAGCCTGACTCAGTCAAAGCCATGATCAAAACGTGTACCGAAGCGCACGGCCACGTTAGTCTCCACGAGTCGTGTGTACCGAAGCATGCGACCATGTCAACACCACGACCAACCCACAATCTCGCAGCCTGTATGCCCCTACATCCTATGCGCCCAAAGCAGGACTATGCGTCCACATAAAAACCAACGTGTTTCCTCATGTGGGCGCATAACATCATTCCAGCTCAAGAACGACTATAAAAGGGGGTCTCATCCCTCTTCAAAACAGAGAACGGAGAGCATTTTCAAGAGCCAAATTGCTGCACTTCTTGCCAGTGAGTCGAGAGTTAGCAAGTTTCTTAGGTTTTCTCCCACTTTTGTAATCGAAGTGTCAACGGAGTAAAGAAGCAACTGCCGCTCGATCTCCATCGTCCCATTCCCCAAATTTTTTTGTATCGGGTCCTCAGCAGGATCTCTCAGGCGTACTCGATTTGTGGTGCCTTACGCCAATAAAAAAAAACGGCATTTTTTTCTTCTTTTTTGTGTGTCCACAAAATGGCGACTCTGCTGGGGACTACCTTTTCCTCTGACGAGAAGGTGGTGACGCAATCCGGTACCGACAAAGTGGGGAGCACTCAGAAGATGCTGATCGTAAAGTTCGATCAGCAGGCGTTCGGAGAGATGCTCTCGAGGGATGGCTCTACTCCCTCAAAATCAGCGAAGCCAAGCAAGTCTCGTAAGACTTGGCTTCCGAAGGCTCGCTGTGCATATCCTGCTAGTGTCATAGCAGATATGCAACTCGAGGACTCTGTCACATGGGCGCATGACTCTGCCACAGAAGTTCTCCAAATGGAGAAGGCTCACACCGTTCCGGGCTCTACTAGACCAGTGACTTCTTCCCTGCACAACCAACAACAGGGTGTTCAACACCCAAGACTTGGCAAAGAAAAATATGATGCCAAGAATCGGGGTGTACGACACTCTGGCCAAACCCGAGGCTCACAAACGAAGGAGGCAAAACTGGAAGAAAACAACACTGCTCCTCCAAGCATGCATCCAAAGCCATGCGCCCAAGGGAGTGTTTGGGCACATAGCCCCAACCAGAACACTCTGTCTTCAGCAGGCTGGCCATCCAAAGCCATGCGCCCAAGGCTATGCGCCCAGGCTCTCTGGATCCATACTATGCGCCCACATCAAGGAGGCTCAGACATGCTGTCAAGGAGCATGTGCCCAAGGCCAGTCTCCAAGGCCTATGCGCCCACAACAAAAAGACATGTCCCAACGCGTATAGCACGGGCTGTCTTCAAGGACATCACAGAACTTAGTGTGGGGGTTGCCCCTGCACGTGAACTAAGTCTGGATGCGCCTACTCTCCTTACGAACCCGCATGCAAAGTTCGGCGATGCATGCAACATGGATTGTAAGGCAAAACTCCCTTCCGCTGACTTGTACGACATGATAAATCATAAGTGTAAAGCGAGGGAGGACATAACAATTCATAGTGCATCCGTGCACCAGTATTGTTATCAACTGTTGTTGCTCCAAAGCAACAAGAGCGCCTCAGAGAAAGTCCGTTTCGACGGCTGCACTTCTCTGACGATGAGAAGCCACTGTGTGTTTCATCCAACATGGCTTCATGGGATCCCCTTACGGAAGCCCAATCAGAGACGGTGGACCACCAACCCAACTTTCTCTCTTAGTTTTGCGAGAAGAAGAAGAAGTCTACCAACAGATGGCCAGCAGGCTGTCACATCCGAAGGAGTTTATATGGGTACTCGGTCAAAGGCGATTCCGTATGGACGACGAAGACTCCCAAGCTGGGGGTAGTATTCCCCCAGGTCTGAAGCGGATGACCCTCACACTGGGGGTAGCCTTCCAGAGGACGACGATCCCTCTCTGATGGCGACTATCTACCTCCTCTACCTGAAGATGAAGGACTTGTCCACTCGGAGACAGACAGTATCAGCACCAGTTGTACTGTTTCCTCTGTTCATCCTCACATGTTATCTACATACATGACGGGCAGAAAGACCTGAAGAAGCCAGTGATCATACCAGCAAACGGCTAGAGGGTCTTGAAACAGCATTCGCCAAGATCACTGATATGCTACCAGTATCATGGCGGTTCAAGTTGCTGGGGCTGTTCCTCCACCTCAACAAAATGTCTCGGCCCACACTAGTCCGACTCACAGCAACAACCCCCTTCACTACAAAAGGAGTATCATTCCGTTGTGCCTCCTCCAAATCTTGCAAATGCTGGGGTGGTCCTTCACCAACAACGCCTGACAACCGTTCAGCAGCCGTTTCCCAACACCTGCTCAATCAACATGATGTAACTTTCCCTGGTCGCTCGTCTCGACACCATCTCACACAAAGACGAGCTTCAAAAGATGGGGATATCTCAACCGTATCCCTCTGAGTGGAAAACGCTACTTGCCCTCCTAACTACAAGCCGCTGACGCTGAATTCATTTGACGGGTTGACTTCTCCTCGTCAGCACATGACGTACTTCAACACGACTCTGCACTTGCCCAGAGACATCCGTTCTTGTCAAAGCTATTTATTAGCACCTTGTAGGGGGTAGCTTTCGAATGGTTCTGCTGTCTGCCTGACGGATGTATCAATTCATTCAAAGACTTGGAGAGGTTGTTCCTCAACAGGTTTTACGAGAGCGGCATGCATGTTAGTATGTCCACCCTCATCGAGACCAAGCAAAGGAGGACTGAGTCTGTCATCGCCTTCATCGAACATTTCAGGCGGCTAGCACTGAAGATGCCTTTGGCATACCGGACTCAGAACTTATGGATACTTGTCGACATAACTTCCTTCCTACAGTAATGTTTTGTCTGGGTATATAAGTATGATACATGGCCCGCTTTTATTGGGACCACTGATGCTGCTGAAAATACGTTCCTAACTTGGAACTACTGGGGTTGAAAACACCCAAACCCGAAGACAAGGGCAAGCATCCCCAAACTATCCCTGTTCGTGGGGGTAAAGGAAAAGAAGTCCTGAAGGTCGACACATCCAAAGGAGCTTCCAATTCTCAGGACGCCTCCGACATAATATGATCATAAATATGGTGATCGTGCCCATCTCCGTCTCGTTTCGCCTAGCCTGTAATCGTTAGAATTTGCATAACCAATCATACATTCATGCAGTCAACCAAATCAACTTAACATAAGCATAAGGGTGGCATGCTCTGTGCCTGCACCAAATGCTAGTCTTAGCCTACCGGTCTTATATGAAGGTCACGACGTTCCGTACCGTAATGGACTGGTATCTTAAAGTGTAAGCCGACGTTCGCTTTGGCATGGGTTGCTAGCCCACTACTCAAAGGATCCCAAACTTACTGGTATTGTGGCTTATCACATCAATAGGAGGGAGCACCCCGTCTGAATGAAGTGCACCACCAATACTCCCTTAATTTCCTTCGCGATCGAACGGTCCCAGCGCCCCGACGATCCTACGTTCGAGGGAAGCACGACCGTGCACGGGCCATACATCCAAGTCCATTGACCATATGCAACGCGTTCTAATTTTCTTACAACCAAACAAGTTCACCTATCTCTATTCCATTGGCACGACGTTCCGACTCAATATTCCTCAACATATCGACCCGAAGGTCCCAACCATCTCGAAGGCACCGTGCCACATTCGACAGTTTCGTCACAATATTTGTGCCATAACTGTTCTCTTCGTAACGAAGCCATCTTTTTTGAGTTTCGTGCACATACGTACACTTTGACACATATATCCTTTTTCCTTCGAGTCGTACATTCGATGCATGCTTCGATACTGAATACCGTATTTTCATGTTCTAAGTCTTAGTATTCAATGTTCTTCTGAGTCGTGCACTTGATGTACATCTCGATATTTTCTTTCAATGTTCTAACATCAATGTCCTATTGCGACTCGTGCACTTGATGCACATCGTTTTAATTGTTCAATGTTCAATGTTCTATCTTAATGTTCGATACACACTAAGACCTTTACTCGATTTAAGCCGTGCTCGTTAACTTGATAGCAACTTACGCATACAAGAATACATTTTATTATGCATGAAGGTGTAGGGGAGAAGAGTCATGAACCCACCCACCTTAGTTCGATACGCTCTATCGTTTCGTCGAGCTGATGTGGCTCGATTTTCATAACTCTGTTGCACGGCCAACTCTCCTGACAGCCATTCCGTTGAGCTACTCGACTGATTCGGCCTACTGTGCCTCTGCCACAATCTATTGCAAGGTGGCGATTTGGTTTTGCGGACACCTTTGCGAATAAGGCAAAAAGCAACCTCTTATTGTCCTGCATAAAAGTATAGCCTGCACACGAATTCGACTAACATCCATATTTCTTCAAATCGGACATATGTTTTGCATCGCTTCGATTCATAGATTCGAATCGACTCAAAGCTTCTTTCAGGCCAACGTAACTCTTGGATCGATTTGTATCGATACTTCATCAGGTCAACGCAACTCTTCAGTCAACGACTCATCGTAATACACCGAGCGGAGCAGGTCATTACAGCCGCCCTCTTGGTCGTTGTTTTCTTTAATTTTGGGTGTGCTTTAAAACATGCTTGATAGAGTGCCTCTCATGTGGCAATGTTTGCAGAAAATGATATTGTTGTCCTACAGTATTTGTTGTGTGTGTCTTGTTCCCTAAAAAGATTTGATAGAGTTGGGGAGGTCCATCGACAGGTCGAGTTTCATGCAGATTTTGGCGTAGTTGGCTTTGGTAAGGTTACGGGTTTCTTCTACTATCACAACGAAGGTGCCAAAAGAATTAGCGATCCTCCTCATCGTGGCAAGGACGAAGCACACCAGTGGCAGGTTAGGGAGGGTGACCCAGGCTGACACTATGGCTGAATCTTCCTTGGGTTGAAGTCCGGGGAGCATTTGACGATTTTCATGGTATGGGAGTCGATCTTGTCGTTGCCTCTGGTCCATACATTCTTGTGATCTATATCGACGATAAGTGAAGGAGGATGTGCTTGGGGTCCAAAGGGAAATCCTGTAATTGGAGGTGACACCCCAGGAGGCGACTTCCTGTACGCGAGACAGCTTCAGGCATCCTGATGAGAATTTGAGGATGAAGGTGTGGACGAATAGGGCTGAGAGGGCTGAAATTTCCTTGGGCGAGAAAGGGACATGGATATCTTGTGCCTCCGGGTAGGGCGAGCTCTAATTCGGGGATTACCACATCGGGGATAATAAAGAGTTAACAGTGAGGCATTTTGGCCTCACGTGTCAGCGTAAGACCGGATGCCCGAAGCCTGGCTTGGCTGAATCGGGGCCCGAGGGGAATGAGAGCGGGGGAAGTCAGCGAAGGGAGAGAGAGTGGAGGAGGGGGTAGCGCCTGGCACGGAGGGGGATGGCACTGATAAGGAGTGCACTAGAGGGGGGTGCTCCACAAGGGCAGAGCCCGATGGACCCATAGCAAGGTAGGGGCGCCTGCGTGCACGAAGGAAGATGAGCGCCGATTGGAAGCACAGCTAGGGAGCGTCGCGCCTAGAGTGACGGAAGAAGAGGAGGCGGACCGCCAAGGGGCACGTAGGCCTGAGCACCCAGGGAGGCAACGTCTCCAGGTGGTGACAGGGAGCCTCGAGCCGAACGACGGAAGGTAGATAGGCGCTGCACCAAGGTCCGCGCAGGACAGAGCACTCGAGGAAGAAGCAGTCGCGCTAGCCAAAACACCAACGAATGGCGCGGGCGGCGTGCAGCTCCAGATGGCGTATGGGCCTGGATACTAATGAATGACGCAGGGGGCACGCAGCTCCAGATGGTGCACGGGCCAGGGCACCAATAAAAGACGCAGGGGCCAGAAGGCCTGATGGTCTGCGTCAGGTGTAGGAACCGAGACAGAGTTTAAATTTGAATTCAAAAATGAATATGAACTTGAATCGAGGAAAGACAGACGGAAACTCCGGGCACGAGGCCCGAGGGCGGGGAAGCAGGTGGGGGCCTGACGAGTCCGCCAGGGGGGTGAACACCGAGGCTCCGGGGACTGATACGGCTGAGAACCAAGCTAGAGCGTCGGTGAAGGATCACGAAGGAGGGAGGAGGCGGAGGAGGCGAAGGGGGGAAGGGGAGGTCGGCGGGGCCGACAAACCCAACAGAAGGAGGAGGTCTGTCGGCCAGGGAGCAGCAAAATGAGGCGGAGAGGAGTGCTGACCAACGAAAACTGTGTCGGAGGGGTCGCTCCTCCAGGGAGAGGTCGGCCATGGCTAGGGGGCAACTCAGGGGGTTGGGTCGGGTTTGAGGTCAACCCAAGCCCAACCCGATGAATCATAAGTCTAGCCCCCGAGCCCAAGCCCGACCCAACCTCGGGTTTAATATATGAAGCCCAAGACCAAGCCCGGAGGAGCGGGTTGGGCTCGGGTTGGGTCGGGTCCATCGGGTTAATTGGACTCTAATATAAAATTTTAAATAATTTTTAACAAAAGTAATATTAAACACATAATCAAATAACAATCAAGCCTTGATCGTTACAAAATACAAATTGAAATGAGAATTCTTTATAAGAAGTTAAAGAGTTTGGGTGGAGAAATTTAGATTTAAACTTTTTATTTAAGAAGCATGAAAAATATATATATATATTAGATGTATTTCGGGTTTCGGGTTCTTTGGGTAACCTGACGCATGAACCCAAGCCCAACCCGATTTTTGATCGGGTTCAAATATTTTAACCCGAACCCGAACCCAAGTATCTTTGACCCTAACCCAACCCATTAGCGGGTTTACCCGATCGGGCTCGGGTTTAGCCCGCCCGAGTTGCACCCATAGCCATGGCACCTACTGTCACGACCCGCACCCTGAAGAGGGGCACGAGTACGTGGTTACGTCCAGCCTACGTTGCAGTATCGGGTAAAATGCTGTATATAGGGTTGTAAATACTACAACTACAATAAAGGTACATGTACAGTATATACTCTCCGAATGGAGGTGATATAGCAACAGTCTCAATCACAATGTAAACCTAAGGTAGATAGTATGAAAGGAAAATACGATAGATGAGAACAGAAATAGTCCAAGATCCACACAAGTCCAGAGCTATAACATCACAGAGTCACAAAAATATATAACTACTACAGTCTAAAAAGTACTAGCTGGCTCGCAAGCCAGGCAAACTAACTAAGCTACGCTACTCAGGGTGAGCAAAGTCTAGTGGCTCTACTAACAAGCCACACATGTAGTTTCAAAACAAACCATTCATGATTCATGTCCAGAATTATCCTCCTCTTGTATCCCCATTGGTCCAACCAACTAAACAGGTAAGTCGAGCTTCTTCGACGAGCGCATCGATCGACGGCTGATCTCCGATGACGTACATGTTGGTGTTTTTGCCTTTGGACTAGAAAAGATAGTCCCACATCGGCTACACTAAATGGTGAGTATCTCAATATAATGCATTGCTTGTGTTGAGGTGTGCACATGAGGTGTAGTGGGGCACAAGTTTGTGCCATGTGGGAGTATTTTCTAGAAGGAAAAAGGATTAAATCCAACAAGGATGAAAGTTAATTTTTGTTGTGCGGACTCGGACTCGGACACGGACTCCAGGATGTCTCGTGCATGCACGGAGTGTTCGAGGGGTGGACTGGCACACTTCTATGCTGATTGTGGGATGATCTAAAATATCAAACTCTATTTTTGAGTATTGTATTTTAGTCCCACATTGGATAGGAGAAGAGGTGAAGTCTCAACTCCACTCTATAAATAGAGCCCCTTGGCCTCCTTTCAAAGATGCACCAAGAAGAGAGTTGAGGGAGTCTGTTAAGTCCAGAAGCCCGTTCAAGTCTCAAATATTGACTTACGAGCGTTCCAGAAGTTCTTCGTGAACTTGCTGGTTCCTGGAAGCTGTTCGTGCTCGTGTGGGGCGAATAAAGCTTTGAGCAACGGTGGTTCATTCACCCCAGCATCTCATTCTCGCCTGTCATCGCTGCTGTTGTCTTTTACATAACTTCTTTTTAGAAGCTCTACTGCGATAGTTGCTTGCACAAGTCTCTTTAGATTTTTTGTGTATTACGTAGAATCTTTTTAGATCCTCGTAATTCAGAATCCTCCAGGATCTCTGTTGCACATCTTCTTTAAGGTGCTGCATTTGAAACGTTGTGTGTATAATTGTTTCAGTTTCAGAATTTTCCGAAAATTGTGCCTCGGCACTAACAATCTCAAAGCTTTATTGAGAAGATGGATAATTCTCGTGCTTCGCTCATCGATACCGGCTTTAACAAGTTGGAAAAATTCGATGGCGAACACTTCCAGATATGGAGACGAAAGGTCACTTTAAATCTTCAACTTGAATGTGATCACGTGCTGTCAGAAGAAGAACCGATCGTTCCAACCACTGGATCTGCTGCGGCTGTGGCCGCTGCTACGACACAAGCAAGCGAAGTGGAAGAGAGAAAACAGTATATAAACTACTGATACTCAATTCCATGGAAGACTCTCTGGCAGAGTCCTACTCCAAGAAGACATCTGCCAAAGAGATATGAGACTCCTTGGGAAAGCTCTATGAAGATGACGAGAACCGTCCAAGATCTTCATGGTAGAAAAATACCACAACTGGACCTTCGAAGACGAGAAGGCGATGCTACCCCAAGTGAAGGAGTTTCTGAAGTTGCGTCAGAAACTAGAAGACGAGAACATGCCCCTCGTCGACAAGTTTGTCGTTGGAGGGATCGTCGCAAAATCCTACATAATGAGCAACTTCTATGCAAGGATGCATCGAAAGAAGATGGAAATTAGCTTGGAAGATTTCTTGCAAGAGATCCATGTTGAGGACGAGATGCGCTCTCAACAGAAGATGGATACTCTGTCCAAACAACTGGCGAAGGCAAATCTGGTCCAAACCAGAGAGTACCAGGGGAAGCAGGCTGTTCTCATCGCAAAAAGAAGGACTTCACGAATCTGAAAGTGAAGGGTCCTGCTTTCAAGCAGCAGAAGTCCAAGTCCCATGTGACTTGCTTCAATTGTGGCAAGAAGGGCCACTACAAATCCGAATGCAATCTAAGCCCAAAGAATAAGGTGAGCCTATAAGGTTTCTATGATTACTAATCTAGTTTCCATGATAGCACAGGTTGCAACTGTGGGGGCTGACTTGGACTGGTGGATAGACACTGGTGCGACCTGCCATGTCTGTTCAGACAAAGACTGGTTCGTCTCTTATGAGCCAACTTCAGAGAAGGTCATAATGGCAAACCAGGCACAAGCTGAAGTACTGGGGATCGGACGGAGCTGAAACTCACATCGGGGAACACTCTGACGTTCAAGGTGTGAAGCATGTTCCAGTAATTGCTAAGAACCTGATCTCTGGAAGTCTGCTCTACAACGCAGGCTTGAGGATGGACATCAATGCTGGCCAGTTGGTGATGTCCAAGAAGGGTACATTCTTCGGGAAAGCTTTCCAAACTGAAGGAATGTACAAGATTCAGCTTGTTGTAACCCAGCATGATAATATAAATGCAATCACTTTTTCTGATTATTCTCTTGAGTTGTGGCATAATAGGCTAGGACATGTTCATTGTAAAAGGATTAACAGAATGTCTAGTCTAGGACTTATCTCCAAGTGTGGGGGTAAGGTAGAGAAATGCGAAGTATGTGCTCAGACGAAGATCACAAGGAAACCCTTTCACAGGGTCCATCGAAGCAGATCTTCTGGAGTTGGTTCACTCAGATATCTGTGACTTCAAACAATTCTCTACAAAGGCCGGGATGAAGTATTTCATTACTTTCATCGATGACTTCTCAAAGTATGCTTTCGTCTACTTGCTCAAGTCTAAAGACGAAGCATTCGAGAAGTTCAAAGTTCAGGCCGAGGCTGAGCGACAACTGGACAACAACTCAAGAGGTTAAGGAGTGATCGAGGCGGGGAGTATCGGTCTCATGAATTCTTATCATTTTAAAGAACATGGAATCATCAATGAGACAACGGCTCCGTACTCTCCTCAATCCAACGGAGTAGCAGAAAGAAGAACAAACGTTGACAGAGATGATGAACTCCATGCTGTTGACTGCGGGTCTTCCAAAGTGTTACTGGGGAGAAGCTGCACTAACGGCAACGTTCATTCTGAACAGAGTGCCATATGCAACTTCGACATAACTCCTCATGAACTCTGGTTCAAAGTCAGACCTAACTTGAATGTCATTCGAGTGTGGGGGTGTCTGGCTTATGTGAAGCTCCCGGATCTGAAGATTCAGAAGCTGGGGACAAGGACTACGAAGGCGATCTTCTTGGGGTATGCCGAGAAGAGTGATGCTCGGAGATTCCTTGATATCGAGTCAAACCATATCATCGAATCTCGCGATGTGAATACTTTGAAGACAAGTTTGCAAAACACAAGAATATTGTTCTCGCGGATCTTCCGGAGAATGATGAGGGTACAAAGCAGACAGAAGTCTTTAATGAACCAGTAGTCCAAGATGAAGCTGTCGTTAAGGAGACACCAGCTGAACCAGAACTCGCTGAGCCGTCAACTAAGCGAACGAGGAGGCCGAAAGACTTCGGAGATGACTTCGTCACCTATCATGTGGAAGCAGATCCGCTTACCTGATGAGGCGATGAAGACTAGAGATGTGTATTGAAGGAGGCGATAGACAACGAGATTGACTCAATCACTCCAACAACACATGGGTATTGGTTGACCTGCCAGAAGGAGCAAGACCATCGGATGCAAATGGATCTTCAAGAAGAAGAAAGCAGATGGAACCATTGACAAGTTCAAGGCCAGGCTAGTGCCAAGGGGTTTGCTCAGAAGCAGGGGATCGACTACTTTGACACTTATGCTCCAGTAGCTCGGATGACAACCATCAGATTGTTAATTGCTCTAGCAGCAATACACAAGCTGGTGATACATCAGATGGATGTGAAAAGGCATTCCTTAATGGCTAGCTGACCGAAGAGATCTACATGCAACAACCAGAAGGTTTTGTCGTCAGAGGTCTGGAAGACAAAGTCTGCAAGTTGATGAAGTCTCTGTATGGTTTGAAACAAGCTCCCAAAATGTGGCATGAGAAGTTTGACAAGTGATAAGGTCAAATGGTTACAGGGTCAGTGAAACATACAAGTGTGTCTATACGAAGTTTGCTGACGGAAGAGGAGTAATCGTATGTCTTTACGTGGACGACATGCTAATCCTAGGATATTTAAGCTGCGTCACAGAGACAAAGAAATTCCTCTCGACCAAGTTCAGTATGAAGGACTTGGGGGATGCCGACGTAATCTTGGGGCTCAAGATCATCCGACAGGCACTGGAATAACGCTGTCACAATCTCATTATATTGAGAAGATGCTCACTCGCTACGGGTATCAAGATCTTCCTTTTATTGATACACAGTACCGGAGTGATCAGAAGCTGGAGCCAAATTCGAGGGAAAGCGTCAGGCAGTTGGAGTACGCTAGCGTCATCGAAAGCTTGATGTACGCTACTACTGCTACAAGGCCTGACATAGCTTTTGCAGTGGAAATGCTGAGTTGGTTCACTAGCAATCTAGGCGTTGAGCACTGGAAAGCTGTGAAGCGTGTTATGAGATATCTCAAAAAACTCAGACATATGCACTTTTCTACAGCGGAGATCCGTCAGTAGTGGAAGGCTTCAGTGATGCTAGCTGGTGTTTAGATATGGAGAGCGAGTGTTCCACAGTGGATTCGTATTCGCCATGGGCGGAGCTGCTATATCGTGGAAGTCGAAAAGCAGACTATGTTATCTCGCTCCTCCATGGAATCTGAATTCTTTGTATTGGATGCTGCTGCAGATGAAGCAGAGTGGCTTCGGGAGCTCATGTATGATCTTCCGGTGGTTGGGGCTCAGATACCGGTAATATCGATATACTGTACACAACCAGGCGCAGCAGTGCATCAAATAACTCTTCAACGGAAAGAAGAAATGGTGCGGTTGAAGCACAGAGCAGTACACGATTTATCAAGAGAGGTGTTATTGCAGTGATTGATGTTCGGAGTCAGGAGAACCTAGCGATCCGTTCACCAAGGGCCTCAAGCGCCAGCTGGTCGATGACACAACTTGTAAAATGGGCTTGAAGGCATTCTGATATTATATTATTGTATTCCTACCATAAAGTTTTATGCTATTAGTTCAAAGATTTATCTACTAGGCATGTAGCTTTTGGTTCAAGGGAGGACCACTAATCGGAAGAATATCAGGAACGGTGGGTACATGTTCTATTGGACATGGAGAGGTTACGGACCTATAACCACTGTTGTCTACTATTGTTTTCTGCGGAAAACGGTTTCTGTGGAAGGTTGGCTTAAATGCCTTTATGAGTTCTCAGGCAGAGTGAATGCCTGGAGTGCTTTACAGGAAGCACGGTAGCGCAGCACTACAAGGAGTGTAACTCCATGCTATGTGGGGTGACTCCACCATGAGGTTCCCAGGTAGGGGTAATGCCTCGGCTTTGCAAGCCAAGTCACAGCGGAGTAGCACCGCAAATAGGCAGGTAGCCTAATGCTGTATGACAATCGTAATAAAGAGAAGTAGACAGCACTACAAAGAGGACGATGTCCTCATGTTACAGTGGCATGACACCACGAAGAGGTAACAGGTAGGGTAAAGCCTCGGCTTTGCGAGCCATGTCAGCGGCGTAACACCGTACGAAGCGCAAGGCTTCATGCTGGGTAGTTTGGCACTACAAAGAGGCCTGTGACCTCATGCTACAGTAGTATGACACTACGATGAGGTACCCAGGTGGGTAAAGCCTCGGCTTTAAGCCATGTCATAGCGGCGTAGCATCGCAATGAAGCGCAATGCTTCATACCATGACTCTTTATAAAGAACTCACCTATAGTGTATGGACAGAGATATCAGGCCGTCTCTTGAGGGTAAACTTGTAGACGCCCAAAAATTATACACTGAAACCAGGCTGGCACAAGGCCTTCAATGTGCAGCCAAAGCACAGTTGATGTCATTATGTGAGTAGGAAGAATTGCAGTTATGGTACAGAATTCAAGGCTTAGTCCATTCTTGTATCATGCTGTTATTTAACATATACGGGAAGATTCAAGTCGTAGCGACATCTCTCCTAATGCATGATGGGCAGTAACTGTGGGGAACGCTCAACCCATATATTGAGATATGTGGGGGATTATTGGTATTTTTGCCTTTGGACTAGAAAAGATAGTCCCACATCGGCTACACCAAATGGTGAGTATCTCAATATAATGCATTGCTTGTGTTGAGGTGTGCACATGAGGTGTAGTGGGGCACAAGTTTGCTGGGGCTGTTCCTCCACCTCAACAAAACGTCTCGGCCCACACTAGTCCTGTAACACCCAGTTTTCTGAAATTAGGGTATTTTTGAAAATTTATTATTTTTTTTATTATTTATTAATGGTATTTTAGTCATGATATTTTTGGTGATTTTTGTTATTTAAAACTATTTTCTAAGTCACGACTTATGACTTCGTGATTTTACTAGTATAACCCTAGTGTAAACCCTAGAGATTTCATACCCTAGAGACTAACCATGATCATGTAAGCCTAACC
>JANAVB010027000.1:3638154-3740654 GCA_029216955.1 Iris pallida | reverse complement strand
CGACGGAGTTTACCAGGGGCATAGATGAGGTCCATCAGCTGGCTAGAGCGACGGTGGAGAGGTTGGCTGTCCAGCCACAGGAGGATTGGGACAGCCGCGACAGCAGAGGATTCCGGGCATTCAGGACTTCAAGAAGATGAACCCCAGGGACTACTTGGGGACAGAGGGGATTCTTTATGCTGATGACTGGATTGAGCACATTGAGGAGATTTTCCGACTGACGGAGATACCAGCCGGACTACAGATAGAGGCAGCAGCCAGCCAGATGCGGGATCTTGCCCGTACCTGGTATCAGACGGACCCGAGAGTAGGCACTCCAGGGCAGACGGGGAGCTTTCAAGAAGCTCTTCAAGGGAAAGTTTTTCCCGGATCAGGCAGTCGGTGCCTTGGAGACCCAGTTCGAAACCTAGTTCAGGGGAACCAGACTGTAGAGGAGTATTCCGGTGAGTTTTGCCGATTGAGCAGATTTGTAGAGGGCCTTAGCGAGATAGCGAAGGCGAGGAGGTTCAGGAAGGGCTTGGTCAAGGAGGTCAAGTCCTTGACCAAGAGTGACAGGAATGCCACTTTTGAGGAGATTCTGGCAGGAGCGATGGCAGCTGAGGATGATCTTGAGCTGAAGCTCAAGAGGGGCCGCGATACACAGGGAGCCGGCAGCAGTGGAGGTCAGGCCAAGAGGCCTCACTATCAGCATCAGCAGAGGCAGCCACAGCAGTATCAGCAACCGAGGCAGCAACAACAGGCCCCGAGACAGCAGACTACCAGTTGTCCCTACTGTAAGAAGCCGGGACATGGATGGGGAGAGTGCAGGAAGAGGTTGGGCTGGTGCCTACTATGTGGGGCAGCGGACCACCAGCTGAGGGAGTATTCCCAGTACATAGGCAGAGTAGCACAGGGAGCAGCACCAGGAGCAGGAGCCAAGGCTCCGGTAGGTCAGCAGAGGGGACCATCAGCCACAGCAGCAGAGATTTATGCATTTAGCAACAGGCTGGAAGAGGCCAGCAGGGGCGAGCTTACGCCATGACAGTTGAGGATGTCCAGGCAGTTGGCGATGTGCTTGCAGGTTCTGTTCTTCTAAATTCCATTCCCACCTTGTTTCATTATATCTATCTTGAAATCCAATTCCATCTGCTCCTACCTGTTTCTTTATTAGTGATAAGTTTTGACCTGGTAGTTCTTTTGATTTTTGTCGATTGTTTGTTTATTTCTTCATCTCTTACTTAGGAGTAGGAGTAGGAGTAAGAGTAGCTTTAGCTATTAATATAATTCTTGAATAACTTCTTTTGTAAGAATTTTTTTTTTAAATGAATTAATTTATGTGTTATGCCTTTTGACTTAGAATTGATAGAGTAGCTCTGACCATAGAATGGTAACCCTTTTAGCCTGTGATTTATTGTTTCCTTATCTTCCCAGTCTATACCCATGACCAGGACTGTCCCACTTAACATGCCCCTTATAATACTATTCATCACGATTTTTGTTCATTTAGGCCATAGACCTTTCCACTCTAAATTTGTCATCGTGGGCACGTTACCGACTTTTAAATTAGGAGCATAAGACTAGTTGTTTTCTCAAAAACTAACTTCACATACATGACCTAGACATGACACTCTACACCCATGACCTTAGTGTCCCACTCAGGCATACCATCGCGTGCTTCATTTGCTTAGTACGATTTCCCTGACCCGAGACTCCATCCTGATTTACCCCATGGAGTTACTTTTGATTTCGATTTGAATTAAGGACACCTTATGACCTAAAACTGTTAGCCAATTTTGGACATGACCCAGTATAGGTCTACTACCCATATTTTACTATTGACCTTGTATGTTGCTAGGTAGTAGCTTCGACCCTGATTGTTGGAGGTTGACCTAGGTGGAGTACGACCACTCTAAATTTCGAGGACGAAATTATTTTAAGGAGGGTAGACTTGTAACACCCAGTTTTCTGAAATTGGGGTATTTTGAAAATTTATTATTTTTATTATTTATTAATGGTATTTTAGTCATGATATGATTTTGGTGATTTTTAGTTATTTAAAACTATTTCTAAGTCACGACTTATGACTTCGTGATTTTACTAGTATAACCCTAGTGTAAACCCTAGAGATTTCATAACCTAGAGACTAACCATGATCATGTAAGCCTAACCAAGTGATTAGGATACCATTTTAGCACTTTTTATCCTAAGGGTATTTGGTAATTTTTAGGATTTATTTGGAATTAATTGCATTTGTGTTTTATTATTATTAATTATTGTTAAGTGTCATGAGAGTCCTAACCTAGTTTAGCCCTAATATAGAAGTTAGCCACTAACCTAGAAGCTAGAGGATAGATATTTACATTGGTTAAAGTAGGGAAATATCTTGATATTTACTTTATTAGATATTTCCACAAAACCCTCAAAAGATCAATACCTTGGCATGAAAGTCCTTCCCTTCACTTGGAAGCAACCTAGAGGACACCCTCCCCTACCCATGGCAGGCCACACCACTACCCCTTCCTATATAACCCCATCACATTTTATTCATGATCATTTTACATGAATTAAAACCTACAAAAATTCCTTTTTCATCAAACCTTGATAACTTCCTCAAATTTGAACCAAATCACTCCTAGTCTTTGTACTGGGTTCCTACAACCTAGAGGGTGCTAAGGGAGGCTAGCAAGATGGACACAAGGACTTGGACACCAACAAGTGGATAGGACAAACACCCCCCTCTTATTGAGTTCCTTTGGAATTTGCATCAATAGGTAAATACCCATAAACATAGTTAATATTCTGTTTTTCTTCATAAATGCATGCATATGGGTCTACCCTAGCTGTGTGTCAAGTTTGGTAAAATTTAGGGTTGGTTTGGTGTCCGTATCGGACACGTATCCTAGGCTATTAAACCATGTTTGATGAAATGCCACAAAGAATTGAACTTTGTTATTTTGCAAAACTAATTACATTTTCTTATAGCCCTGGACTAGTAGAATATATACCTACTTGACTGAACACGACACTGTATCGTTTTCGTATCGAAAATCGACACGGACACGCTGTGACAGGTGCACGAACAGTGCCCTGCTACCACGCTATTCGTGCTCACTGCACAGAGCACTAGGACACGTAAAATTTGACATGGACACGGGGCAATGTCTGCGAACATGCCCTCAAATTTCGTGTTACGCCGTGTCGTGTCGAGTGAGAAATCTCACTCGTACTGGACACGCACTGACAGTGCACGCGCACAGACCCAGTTTTCCTACTTGGACACGGCCTTTGTGTCGTGTCTAGACACCACGTGGACACCTCGTGGTGACACGAGTGTGTAGCCCAACACGTAGGCTACACGTGGACATGACCACGAGGCCCCACGTGGCTCGTGTCGTGTCCACGAGACACGTGCACTGCTGCACGACGCGGTGCCAAACCGCGCGTATCAGTCGAGTTTTCTCGACTGATACGGGTCTCGTATCGACGCATGAGGACACGTGGACACCGTGCAGGCTACCCTACCCCTAGACTAATCCTAGGGGAACCTAGGGACACGAGCACGACACCTCACGTGTCCTGTGTCGTGAGCACGAGACACGTGAACACGTGCACGATACAGTGCAATTTCAGTGCACTGTGTTACCCGATTCTATATTTTTGACTCTGGACACGTCGTGTCGTGTTGTGGTGGACACTTAGGGACACGAGGGACACGAGTACACCTAGGGACACCATTACCAACCATTGGTATCAAGCCTTAGTCGAGTTTTGGCTCGAATTTAGGTTTACCTAATTCAAGTGAATAGTGTTTCCAGTTTGGGATTTTTGGGTATTTTCTGAATTCTAAATCGAATTTCAATTCGATTTCAGTGTGTATATATGTATTTGTGTATATATATACTGTATATATGTACATATGTTTGTGTGTGTAGGTGGAATTTAGGGGTATATACATGTGTACATATGTATACATATATGTATATATAGGTGTGTGTGTTATTGTGTGTGTGTGTGGGTTGGTTCCCAGTTTCTGGAAACTGGAAACACCCCCCTTGTACCAGTGAGTCTCACTCTCCCCTCTCTCTTGTTCACTCTCTTACATCTCTTCCTCTATTGATCTCTCTCTCTATATATATATGTAGGTTGTATATATATATATAGGTTATATATATATTATATATATATATATATATATATATATAATATATATATATATATATATATATATATATATATATATATATATATTTTATATATATATATATATAGATATATATATATATATATATATATATATATATTGATAATATAGTTGAGTGTATATGGGATATATATATATTATATATATATATTATAATATATATATATATATATATATATATATATATATTATATATATATATATATAATATATATTATATATGTGTATATATGTGGGTACTATATATATAATGGGTATTATATATATATGGTACTATATAGTTGAATATATATTGTAGAGATATGGGTAGGTTCATATTTATATAGATATGGATACCTATATAAGGTATCCTAGATACATGGGCCTATGGCCTATGGTCTATGGTTAGTAGGTTTAGACTTGACCAATAGGTCTAGTAGACCTAGTTTAACTAGCAAGTTGACCCTTGTTGACCATTGTTGACCAAAGTCAACTATAGGTCAACCATGACCTAATTGACTTAGAAATGACTTGGATGAACATAGAAGGACTAGTTGACTAAAGTTTGACTAAACCCTAACTGGTTGATTAAGTTGACCACTTGGGTTATATAGATAGCCCTATGTAGATTAAGATATGTATGGGGTTAAGTGGAATAATTAGGAGTTGTGTCATGGGTTGAGTTAGTCTCATGGAGTATTGACTTAGATAGTTGACCATTGACCTATTATCTTGCTGACTAGTCTTTGTTTGACCAAAACCTTAGTTAGTCTAAGTTTGACCTAGGCTTGACCTAGATTGATCATGTTGACTAGTATTTGACTAGTTTGGCTAGAATGTTGACCAAGGGTTGACTTTAACCTAGATTAGACTTGTTGACCTTATTTGACTTAGTATGACTTCCTGTGACCTAGTATGACTTCCTGTGACCTAGTTTGACTGTTGAGTTGACCAAGAGTTGACTTTTGACCAGATTGACCTAGAATCATGTAGTATGTATTGTATACTTTATTTTTTACCATTGTGGATACATTGACTTGTATTGCTCTGATTAGGAGCCATACACCTCTCCTCAGGCAGTATATCCTCTTCAGACGTTCAGTTATCAGGCGAGTACATTCTCTGACCGTTTTATACTTGCCAGAATTTATATTCTTGCTCTAGATTAATTTACTGATGCTGACACGATTGTTATCACGAATTGGTACTATATGGATCTTTTCATGCGATGTTATCCTCCTCGGGAGCATCAGATACAGCATGTTTGTGCGTTTCACGAATCATCATGTATCTCTATGCTTCCATAGATTTACGAATCGCTTGTGACTCATGTACTCTCATGTTCATAGAGCCTCTCATGAATCACCCATTTATGGGCTTATCACGAATCTTAACATAACTTGAACGGATCCTTGTGTATTGATTGGGGATGGGGGAGTGGAAATAGTCATGTGGATATTACCCCAGTAGCTGTAGTCATGAATCACTCTTAGCTGTAGTCATGAATCTTCTATGCCATTCACATGTCTATATTTTACTCTGACTCACTAGTCACTGCTAGTTCTCTATTATAGTAGATATTTCATTACAGTTATCTCTTTTACTACATGTATCTTCCTTCAGCGTTTTCTGTATTTTACTATATTGCATGCTTTATATTTCCTATCATACTATGCACTGCGTGAGATGTATTGTCCTCGTTCCTGTCCTGACTGGACCTGTTGAAAATATTACAGAGGATGAGGATGAGGCCCTGGTGTCTACCTATTATGGAGCAGGACTAGATGATCTTATGTTGTGGACCCTCAGCAGGATCCACCTGCAGTTGAGGATGTTGCCCCAGTAGTCTAGGCTAGTTTAGCTAGTCAGTCTTTTTCATATTATCATTTTGTCTCACATTCTGAGTTGTATTTTGAGATGTTGAGATGTATAGACTCTTAGAATTATATTGTATTTTGGGTTGACATTCTGGATGTTATATTATCCTAGATACTTGGACTTATTTCATCTATGCTACTGTTCTCTTTGAGTTACTGTCTATCTATCTTTCATTTTTCTACCCTAGATGTGATTGAGATTATTTTCTGTTATGTCACCTCCATTCGGAGAGTATATACTGTACAGGTACCATTATATTGTTAGATGCTTGACCTAGGACAGCGTTCTACCGTCGACACTGCGGCGTAGGCTGGACGTACCCACTTCTCGTGCCCTTACTCTAGGGTGCGGGTCGTGACAAGTCCGACTCACAGCAACAACCCTCCTTCACTACAAAAGGAGTATCATTCCGTTGTGCCTCCTCCAAATCTTGCAAATGCTGGAGGGTGGTCCTTCACCAACAACGCCTGACAACCGTTCAGCAGCCGTTTCCCAACACCTGCTCTATCAACATGATGTAACTGATTCCCTGGTCGCTCGTCTCGACACCATCTCACACAAAGACGAACTTCAAAAGATGGGGATATCTCAACCGTATCCCCCTGAGTGGGAGAACGCTACTTGCCCTCCTAACTACAAGCCGCTGACGCTGAATTCATTTGACGGGTTGACTTCTCCTCGTCAGCACATGACGTACTTCAACACGCAGACTCTGCACTTGCCCAGAGACGATCCGTTCTTGTCAAAGCCATTTATTAGCACCTTGCAGGGGGTAGCTTTCGAATGGTTCTGCTGTCTGCCTGACGGATGTATCAATTCATTCAAAGACTTGGAGAGGTTGTTCCTCAACAGGTTTTACGAGAGCGGCATGCATGTTAGTATGTCCACCCTCATCGAGACCAAGCAAAGGAGGACTGAGTCTGTCATCGCCTTCATCGAACGCTTCAGGCGGCTACCACTGAAGATGCGTTTTGGCATACCGGACTCATAACTTATGGATACTTGTTGACATAACTTTCTTCCTACAGTAAAGTTTTGTCTGGGTATACATAAGTATGATACATGGCCCGCTTTTATTGGGACCGCTGATGCTGCTGAAAATGACGTTCCTAACTTGAAACTACTGGGGTTGAAAACACCCAAACCCGAAGACAAGGGCAAGCATCCCCAAACTATCCCTGTTCGTGGGGGTAAAGAAAAGAAGTCCTGAAGGTCGACACATCCAAAGGAGCTTCCAATTCTCAGGACGCCTCCGTCATAATATGATCATAAATATGGTGATCGTGCCCATCTCCGTCTCGTTTTGCCTAGCCTGCAATCGTTAGAGTTTGCATAACCAATCATACAATTCATGCAGTCAACCAAATAAACTTAACATAAGCATAAGGGTGGCATGCTCTGTGCCTGCACCAAATGCTAGTCTTAGCCTACCGGTCTTATATATATGAAGGTCACGACGTTCCGTACCGTAATGGACTGGTATCTTAAAGTGTAATCCGACGTTCGCTTTGGCATGGGTTGCTAGCCCACTACTCAAAGGATCCCAAACTTACTGGTATTGTGGCTTATCACATCAATAGGAGGGAGCACCCCATCTGAATGAAGTGCACCACCAATACCCCCTTAATTTCCTTCGCGATCGAACGGTCCCGACACCCCGACGATCCTATGTTCGAGGGAAGCACGACCGTGCACGGGCCATACATCCAAGTCCATTGACCATATGCAATGCGTTCTAATTTTCTTACAACCAAACAAGTTCACCTATCTCTATTCCATTGGCACGACGTTCCGACTCAATATTCCTCAACATATCGACCCGAAGGTCCCAACCATCTCGAAGGCATCGTGCCACATTCGACAGTTTCGTCACAATATTTGTGCCATAACTGTTCTCTTCGTAACGAATCCATCTTTTTTGAGTTTCGTGCACATACGTACACTTTGACACATATATCCTTTTTCCTTCGAGTCGTACATTCGATGCATGCTTCGATACTGAATACCGTATTTTCATGTTCTAAGTCTTAGTATTCAATGTTCTTCTGACTCGTGCACTTGATGTACATCTCGATATTTTCTTTCAATGTTCTAACATCAATGTCCTATTGCGACTCGTGCACTTGATGCACATCGTTTTAATTGTTCAATGTTCAATGTTCTATCTTAATGTTCGATACACACTAAGACTTTTACTCGATTTAAGCCGTGCTCGTTAACTTGATAGCAACTTACGCCTACAAGAATACATTTTATTAGGCATGAAGGTGTAGGGGAGAAGAGTCATGAACCCACCCACCTTAGTTCGATATGCTCTATCGTTTCGTCGAGCTGATGTGGCTCGATTTTCATAACTCTGTTGCACGGCCAACTCTTCTGACAGCCATTCCGTTGAGCTACTCGACTGATTCGGCCTACTGTGCCTCTGCCATAATCTATTGCAAGGTGACGATTTGGTTTTGCGGACACCTTTGCGAATAAGGCAAAAAGCAACCTCTTATTGTCCTGCGTAAAAGCATAGCCTGCACACGAATTCGACTAACATCCATATTTCTTCAAATCGGACATATGTTTTGCATCGCTTCGATTCATAGATTCGAATCGACTCAAAGCTTCTTTCAGGCCAACGTAACTCTTGTATCGATTTGTATCGATATTTTATCAGGTCAACGCAACTCTTCGAGTCAACGACTCATCGTAATACACCGAGCGGAGCAGGTCATTACAGTCGCCCTCTTGGTCGTTGTTTTCTTTAATTTTGGGTATGATTTAAAACAATGCTTGATAGAGTGCCTCTCATGTGGCAATGTTTGCAGAAAATGATATTGTTGTCCTACAGTATTTGTTGTGTGTGCATCTTGTTCCCTAAAAAGATTTGGATAGAGTTGGGGAGGTCCATCGACAGGTCAAGTTTCATGCAGATTTTGGCGTAGTTGGCTTTGGTAAGGTTACGGGTTTCTTCTACTATCACAACGAAGGTGCCAAAAGAATTAGCGATCCTCCTCATCGTGGCAAGGACGAAGCACACCAGTGGCAGGTTAGGGAGGGTGACCCAGGCCGACACTATGGCTGAATCTTCCTTGGGGTTGAAGTCCGGGGAGCATTTGACAATTTTTATGGTATGGGAGTCGATCTTGTCGTTGCCTCTGGTCCATACATTCTTGTGATCTATATCCGACGATAAGTGAAGGAGGATGTGCTTGGGGTCCAAAGGGGCAACCCTGTAATTGGAGGTGACACCCCAGGAGGCGATGACTTCCTGCACGCGAGACAGCTTCAGGCATGCTGATGAGAATTTGAGGATGAAGGTGTGGACGAATAGGGCTGAGAGGGCTGAAATTTCCTTGGACGAGAAAGGGACATGGATATCTTGTGCCTCCGGGTAGGGCGGGAGCTCTAATTCGGGGATTACCACATCGGGGATAATAAAGAGTTAACAGTGAGGCGTTTTGGCCTCACCGTGTCAGCGTAAGACCGGATGCCCGAAGCCTGGCTCGGCTGAATCGGGGCCCGAGGGGAATGAGAGCGGGGGAAGTCAGCGAAGGGAGAGAGAGTGGAGGAGGGGGTAGCGCCTGGCACGGAGGGGGATGGCACTGATAAGGAGTGCACTAGAGGGGGGTGCTCCACAAGGGCAGAGCCCGATGGACCCATAGCAAGGTAGGGGCGCCTGCGTGCACGAAGGAAGATGAGCACCGATTGGAAGCGCAGCTAGGGAGCGTCGCGTCTAGAGTGACGGAAGAAGAGGAGGTGGACCGCCAAGGGGAACGTAGGCCTGAGCACCCAGGGAGGCAACGTCTCCAGGTGGTGACAGGGAGCCTCGAGCCGAACGCGACGGAAGGTAGATAGGCGCTGCACCAAGGTCCGCGCAGGACAGAGCACTCGAGGAAGAAGCAGTCGCGCTAGCCAAAACACCAACGAATGGCGCGGGCGGCCGTGCAGCTCCAGATGGCGTGCGGGCCTGGATACTAATGAATGACACAGGGGGCACGCAGCTCCAGATGGCGCACGGGCCAGGGCACCAATAAAAGACGCAGGGGCCAAGAAGGCCTGATGGTCTGCGTCAGGTACAGGAACTGAGACAGAGTTCAAATTTGAATTCAAAAATAAATATGAACTTGAATCGAGGAAAGACAGACAGGAAACTCCGGGCACGAGGCCCGAGGGCGGGGAAGCAGGTGGGGGCCTGACGAATCCGCCAGGGGGGTGAACACCGAGGCTCCGGGGACTGATACGGCTGAGAACCAAGCTAGAGCGTCCGGTGAAGGATCACGAAGGAGGGAGGAGGCGAAGGAAGGGGAGGTTGGCGGGGCCGACAAACCCAACAGAAGGAGGAGGTCTGTCGGCCGGGGAGCAGCAAAATGAGGCGGAGAGGAGTGTTGACCAACGAAAACTGTGTCGGAGGGGTCGCTCCTCCTGGGGGAGGTCGGCCATGGCTAGGGGTGCAACTCGGGCGGGTTGGGTCGGGTTTGAGGTCAACCCAAGCCCAACCCGATGAATCATAAGTCTAGCCCCCGAGCCCAAGCCCGACCCAACCTCGGGTTTAATAAATGAAGCCCAAGACCAAGCTCGAAGGAGCGGGTTGGGCTCGGGTTGGGTCGGGTCCATCGGGTTAATTGGACTCTAATATAAAATTTTAAATAATTTTTAACAAAAGTAATATTAAACACATAATCAAATAACAATCAAGCCTTGATCGTTACAAAATACAAATTGAAATGAGAATTCTTTATAAGAAGTTAAAGAGTTTGGGTGGAGAAATTTAGATTTAAACTTTTTATTTAAGAAGCATGAAAAATATATATATAAATTAGATGTATTTCGGGTTTCGGGTTCTTTGGGTAACCCGACGCATGAACCCAAGCCCAACCCGGTTTTTGATCGGGTTCAAATATTTTAACCCGAACCCGAACCCAAGTATCTTTGACCCTAACCCAACCCATTAGCGGGTTTACCCGATCGGGCTCGGGTTTAGCCCGCCCGAGTTGCACCCATAGCCATGGCACCTACTGTCACGACCCGCACCCTGAAGAGGGGCACGAGCACGTGGTTACGTCCAGCCTACGTTGCAGTATCGACGGTAAAATGCTGTATATAGGGTCTGTAAATACTACGACTAAAACAGATAAAGGTACATGTACAGTATATACTCTCCGAATGGAGGTGATATAGCAATACAGTCTCAATCACAAATGTAAACCTAAGGTAGATAGTATGGAAAAGAAATACGATAGATGAGAACATGTAACTCCACTTTCCAGTTTTTCTTAAATAAATTATAAATTCATTTTCTATACTTATTATTTATAATTTGGAAACATTTTGAATGAATTAAATATTAGACAATTTTACAAAATTTGAAGTTGTTGTAACTATTCTTTTTATATTATGTTTCTTATTTTAAAAACTGTTTTTAAATAATTTATGCAATTATGAAAAGGAAGAGGGGGTATTTGTAAATTTTCTTATTAAATAAAGTTGCGGGTTAATTATGAAAAGGAGGAGGGATTTTCTGCTTATTTGCCATTTGGCGGGGGGGGTTAAATGCAAATTTTCCTTTTCGTTTAATTATTTAACCGACTGTTCGAGAACAGTCAGCTGTTAATTCTCTCTCTCTTCTCTCGGTTACTCCACCGACTCTTCGAGCACCCCGCCGACTCTTCGAGAACTCCGCTGTTCTCGAGTGTTCTTCTCCGACGACCTTCGGCGATTTGACGGCGACTCTGATGGCGGTGATGATTTGAGCGAGGCGACTTCGATCCTGACGGCGACCGTTCTGATGATGGCGTTGGCGATGAAGACGATGGCTGGGTCTAGGCGAGCTTTCCTTGACGCCTAGGCGCTGCTCTGACCGAGCCTTCCTTCCTAGATCTGACTCTTCGCTTCTTCCTCGACGAGCTTTGGGCTTCGACTTCCAGAGGGTAAACCCTAACCCTAACCCTAATCTCTACTGTTGGTCAGATCTATGGCAGATCTATGGCCTAGACTCTGAGATCTTTTGATCGGTGACGAGATGTAGGGTTTAGCTGGGTTTGTGAGAGATCAATGATGTTCTCTTCTCTTCGAACAGTTCTAACTGTTCAGATCCGATGGATCTAGGGTTTCTGTGGTCCGATCTTGTAGATCGACCCTTGCATGCGGTTATTTTGGGTTGCATGTTAGATCTATGATGTTTCTTTAGTTGATTCTTCGGGAACGAGTTGATCTGTGGCTATGATGATCCTTTCTGTGGTTGTGATGTTATTTCTGTTGGTTTTTACTCCAGATCTGGTAGTGGTTCCAGATCTGATTGAGTGTGGGTTTTCGATGGTGTTTCCTGTGGAGGATCCAGTGGATCTGTTTCTTTTACTTGCATGCTGTCGGTTGGCCTAGACCTAACAAACCCAGTGGTGACTCTAGGGTTGCTCGGTTCGTTAGGTCAGGGATGGGTTTGTTTTTGGAATGTTTTCCTTATCCATTTCTGTGTGGATTTTTGGGGAAGATCTGATGTTCGGAATCCTTTCTTTTTGGACTGAGATCTTGTGTCTAACACTCTCGTGTCTGACACTGCATGCATGCCATAATTTTGGGATATGATGTTTGGTTCCATTTTGCTGAACTGAGATCTCATAGTCAGACACTCTCGTGTCCGACACTGTATGCATATTTTATATATTTTAATTGATGATTTCTTCTCTCTCTTTTCTGTTATTTGTTGCTGGGGATCTTCTGACTGTTGGACCTCTGTCCCGACTGGACTGTGGCTGTACCTACCTGTTCGTATCCGATGTTCGTGTCGGATACGAAGTGGCGCGGACTCGTGGCTAGAACTTTGATGGACCTTGCTGTAGCCGTGTCCTCTTTCCCGTGTCCGACGTGCGTGTTGGACACCAAGGAGATGATGTGACTTGACCCTGACGTGACTGGCCTTGGATTGTGGGCCTGACCGGCGGTGGATTTTGGCAGTTTGTAGCTATTAATTGTTGGGCCGGTTGGTGTTTATTCAGGGGGCTTATTTGTATATTCTTTTGTGGGCTGTTAGTATGGGCTGGGCCATACTGAATGTGTTGTAATATTATTTAATTATAGCTGGATGACTGTAATTAAAAATTGATGGGCTGGTTTGGCTGGGCTGTGTTGGGCCGGGCTTATATGCGGTAATAGTTATAGTTGGGCTGATTAGAAATAAATAATATCTTTACTTAAATAACTTTCTTTTAAATAAATAAACCAAGTTTATAAAACAAACCACTTTTATATATATAAAAAGTGGCAATGCTAACTCTATATATATAATGAGTTTTTGAATTATAAACTTATAGAAACTCTTAGTGTTAAACACGTAAAACCAAGGGTTGTGTTTAGCATTTGATTTTCCCAAGAGAACAAGAAGTTAGTAGTTAACCTAGTGTAATGTAACTTGTGAACCTCCAAATAAGACTAACTTATTTGGGAAGAATCAAGATAAAGATTTAGTTCTCAACTTTAAAGCAACTAGCATAGTTTATTAACCAACTTGTACATCACTATTGTTAACAGGAGAACATCCAGCTAGATTGCCTACCATATTGCTGGAGCCAGGCAAGTACATTCTATGGTTTTGATCAGTGCATTTTCTTGTTCTTTATTGCTGACACACTGCGACACGTTCATGATCTTTTCTGGCTTGTTCTTTCATGATCTTACTTGCTCTTTCATGATCTTACTTGCATCTTGGGGTGGGGAAATACTCTAGATATGTGACCAAACCCGGATACTTATTCATGATCTTTAGCTTAGGCCTCGCACAGTGCACGCGGGTCCTAAGCCGTACCATTACATGATCTTTCAGGATCCTTTCATGTTCTTTCATGATCTTACCCAAGCCGGTCACATATCTAAGTAGTATTTCAAACATATAAACACATGTTCAGGATATTGTTCTTACATTAGTTTCTCTTGATCCTGATCTTGATATTAGTCGTGATCTTTACTGCATCTTACATTGTCATGATCTTTCATGTATCTTTATAGCAGTAGTTCATGATCTTCATGTTCTTTACATACTTGTTCTTATCCTGTTCTTCCAGCATTTACTTTCCATATCATTATGTTATTGTTCATTACCTAGAACTGTGCTTTGCTCCGCTCCTGACTGGATATGTTATGATAGGTGAGATGGAGGCTTTATATGACACATACTATGGACATGATACTGCTTTCCCTGAGCCAGCTGGAGCTGCTTGTGACCTAGAGGCTGCAGAGGCCTAGTACTTCACTTTAGTTTCCATTTATCTTTCCATGTATTGAGACTAGCAGACTCTTATAGTTGAATTGTAATAAATTTCAGATATTGTATCTCTTTTCTGGTTGGGACACATTATATAGTTGCTGTGATTCTATACTTTCATGATTATCTGGTTAGTTTCCCTAGCTTGGTACAGCTTACTTCATTGTGTCTAACAATGAAGGCTGGGCGTGTCCGACTCGTGTCCGATTATTCGGGAGCGGGTCGTGACAGAACAGAACATAGTCCAAGATCCACACAAGTCCAGAGCTATAACATCACAGAGTCACAGAAAATATATATAACTACTACAGTCTAAAAAGTACTAGCTGGCTCGCAAGCCAGGCAAACTAACTAAGCTACGCTACTCAGGGTGAGCAAAGTCTAGTGGCTCTACTAACAAGCCACACATGTAGTTTCAAAACAAACCATTCATGATTCATGTCCAGAATTATCCTCCTCTTGTATCCCCACATTGGTCCAACCAACTAAACAGGTAAGTCGAGCTTCTTCGACGAGCGCATCGATGATCGACGACTGATCTCCGATGACGTACATGTTGGTGTTTTTGCCTTTGGACTAGAAAAGATAGTCCCACATCGGCTACACCAAATGGTGAGTATCTCAATATAATGCATTGCTTGTGTTGAGGTGTGCACATGAGGTGTAGTGGGGCACAAGTTTGTGCCATGTGGGAGTATTTTCCTAGAAGGAAAAAGGATTAAATCCAACAAGGATGAAAGTTAATTTTTGTTGTGCGGACTCGGACTCGGACTCGGACACGGACTCCAGGATGTCTCGTGCATGCACGGGAGTGTTCGGGGGGTAGGTGTGGACTGGCACACTTCTATGTTGATTGTGGGATGATCTAAAATATCAAACTCTATTTTTGAGTATTGGTATTTTAGTCCCGCATTGGATAGGAGAAGAGGTGAAGTCTCAACTCCACTCTATAAATAGAGCCCCTTGGCCTCATTTGAAAGATGCACCAAGAAGAGAGTTGAGGGAGTCTGTTAAGTCCAGGAAGCCCGTTCAAGTCTCAAATATTGACTTACGAGCGTTATAGAAGTTCTTCGTGAACTTGCTGGTTCCTAGAAGCTGTTCGTGCTCGTGTGGGGCGAATAAAGCTTTGAGCAACGGTTAAATATGGGGCTGATATGGGGGTTATATGGGGGTTAAATATGGGACTGATATGGGGGTGATATGGGGGTTAAATATGGACTGAAATTGGGCAACTAGAGGCTGGTTTAGGGGCCTGGGTTTTAGGCTAATGTGGACTGGTTTATGGGGCTAAAATAGGACAGGTTTGGGACAGCCATTATGTGTTAAGGACAGATTTGGACAGCAACAAGGGGACAGCCATATAGGCTTTCTAAGGGGCTAAAATGGGATGATTTGGACTGATTTATAGGGGTCCTAATGGGCAGCAATGGAATGAATAATCTGACAGCAAGGGGGACTCTTTTGTGGGTGGTTAAGGGGCTCTATAGGCTAAATAAAAGCTGTCCATATGGACTGAATAGGAGCAGCCATTATGTGTTAAGGACAGATTTGGACAGCAACAAGGGGACAGCCATATAGGCTTTCTAAGGGGCTAAAATGGGATGATTTGGACTGATTTATAGGGGTCCTAATGGGCAGCAATGGAATGAATAATCTGACAGCAAGGGGGACTCTTTTGTGGGTGGTTAAGGGGCTCTATAGGCTAAATAAAAGCTGTCCATATGGACTGAATAGGAGCAGCCATTGGACTGTTTAGGGGTAGTTTTGGACTGAAATATGGACAAGTTTGGGGCTGCCTTTAAGGCTGACTTCAAGGCTGAACATTGGGCTGAATGTGGACTGACCTTGAGTGGTTAATAGACTGATTTAGGTAGGCTATAAGGACAGCTATATAGCTGTGTTTAGGGACTGATTTTGTGGTGCTTTGTAGGGTGTTATGTGGTTCAATAGGACTGACATTTAGGGGGGTGCAATTGGGCAGGTTTGGACAGGTTTAAGGGACAGAAATGGGGGTGAACCATGGGGTTAAGGACTGGTTTGAGGCTGCCCATCTCCCCCTCACTGACTGCTGCCAACAGCCCCTCCAACAGTCCCCTGTTTGGGACTGTCCAGCCCCAACCCAATCAGTACCCTGGAGGGGGGGACTGATACCATGTTGCTGCAGTATCTCCCCCTCCCCAAACTCTCAATCTCTCACTCTCTCTAACTCTCTAACCACTCTCAAATACTCTCTATAAAAACACTTATACACACACACTATACCAATCTCTATTCCACCACCACTCTCAATCCCGTGCTCTCTATAAAAACACTCTTCTCTAAACTAACACACACACATATCACTCCACCACCTTGGCCGAATTCCTACACTACCCAAACTCAAATAAAAACACACATACACACCATAGTATATATCCATATATATATATATATATAAGCCATAATATATATATATATATATACATATATATATAGAGAGAGAGAATAATATACATACCACCATATATATATATACATATATAGATTTAGTAATATGATACAATATGATACTTAGGAAAACACCTCTCTACACACACATAAATCTGAGAATAAATATTAAAACAACAATAAATAAATATCTAATAAATCTACATGTGTCCAAATAGGGATTTTTTTTCACTAGGACACAACCACAACACAAAGGACACTCCTATGACCTCCAAATGGACACAAAATGGACACAAATGGAGATACAACCATGGGGATCATTCCTACGAGTTCAAAATATTCCTATATGCATGTAGAAGTGGATTAGAGGAGAGATTATACCTTCCGGAAGAGAGATTCAAAGGAAAAAGCCTCCCGACCCGACACCAACACGTAGAGATTCGAAAAGGACACGAACGAGCTCCGAATCCTCCCAAACTTGGCTAGCACCCTCTATCCATGGAGTAGAGAAGAAATAAAGAAGATTTGGTGGAAGAAATGATTGATTTGGAGATAAAATCAATGGGAACCTTCTCTAAAATTTAGGGAAGAACAAGAGAGAGAAAGTTTGGAGAAATAATGAAATGAATGGATGAGTCTATCCCCTCCTCTATGGCCAGCCATGTGTGGGCTAGGTGTCCCTATTGTTGAATGTCTAAAATACCCCAACTAACTCATATGAATTAAATTAGGAAAAGGCTTTAGGTTGAGGCTAAATTAGTCTAGTTTTAAGTCTCTAATTAACTAAACCTATCCATGAAAAATTACTCTAACACACTAACTAAAAATATTATTATGTGGGCCATGCCTAACTAATGGGTGGGTCCCACTAGAGTCAAAACTACCCGGGTCCCCGTTACAAGTCAGATTGAGCTGAAATTCGAACCCGACTCAAATAACCCCAAAACAATATCATAAATAATAAATTAAATTTCAAAAATATTCTAAAATAAAAAATAACAAAAATACCCATGTTTCTGAAAACTGGGGGTGATAAATCTATCCACCTTAAAAAAATTTCGTCCTCGAAATTAAAACCAAACAATAGTAAAATGTCAAAATCACAAGTCATGGCTTAAAATTTAAAATGATTTAAAATCTCAAAAATCGAAGCATGAATTAAATGACTAAAATTATAAAATTTAAAATTACTCTCAAATAGATACTGGGTGCTATAAGTTTATCCACCTTAAAAGAATCATCCTCAATATTAAAACAAGGTAAACACTGAAAAAATTATGCAAATCGATAATCGTATGCGTCTGTCCAATCATCATGATACTTAGAATCTCCGTCATACCAGTGAACAAGGCTACGATAATCACAGAGTCCTCAACTAAGGTACATACCTCTAGAATCATGATATTTAAAATTTTTGTATTGCCGCTAGCTTGGCAGCGAAAACCTTAAATTCCCACACCCGAGAAATACGTCCATAATCCGACTATATGTCCTTACTATGCCTGCTAGCATGAGCCTAGAGGATTCTAAATTCTCATAATCGAGGCGACCTAGCCCATACGACTTATCTCAGAAGAAAATCACATCACAAGAACAAAATTAAATCAACGATCAAGGAATAGATGGAATAGAATTTCAAGATAGTTTATAAGAAGGCAATTACGGAAAAAGATTCAAAATATTAGAACCTGCTATCTGCTCTGCTACTGCCTGGGTGGGCTCAACTGTCATGGCAAAAGCTCGTCCCTGCTGGCCTTCTCTAGCCTGCTGTACCCTATCCTAGCCTGCCTGTCTGGCTGTACGGACAGTACAGTTCTTCACCTGGTGGTCTGGAGCTCCACAGAATAAACAAACTCCCAGCTTCATCCTACAAGCCTCCCGGATGTGCCTCATCTTCTTGCAGAAGGCACACTGGATGGCCTGTCTCTGGCCCTGGCCCTGGTGCTGCTGGGCACGCGCTGATGCCTGTTGAAACTGTAACTGAGGCTGCTGCTGCTGAATCTGCCTCTGCTGGAAATGAGGGCGCTTTGCCGGCCCCGCACTCGAGCTCGCTCCTAGAACGTCACTGCCCCTGTTCGGCTTGAGGCCGAAGTCCTCCTCTGTAATCTGCGCCTCCATCAGGATCTGCTTGAAGGTCGCATCACATCGCCCAGAGGTACGAGTGCGTACTGCATGGATAAGACCCCTCTGGAACTTGCGGGCCTTGTGCCCCTCATCCTGGATCAGACCCGGTGCAAACCTACTAAGGCGGAAGAACTCCGCTGCATACTCGTCCACCGACGTGTTCGCCTACTCCAAAGCGACGAACTGGGCCTCCAGAGCTGTCAAGGCCACATCTGGGTAGAACTTCTCCTTAAAGAGCTTCCTGAAGTCCTCCCAAGACAAACCCCTCACTGACGCACGCGGATCCGTGCGGTACCAAGTTAGCGCTATATCGAAAAACTGGCTCGTTGTAGACGTCACCCAAAGTCCTCTCGGGACCTCTGCCAACTCCAGACTCCGCTGGACATCCTCCAACCAGTCGTCCGCATATAGGATACCTTTGGTACCCTTTAACTCCCTCGGTCTCATCTTTCTGAAGTCTAGGCGCGTACCAGGCCTCCCCTGACCCTGCTGCTGAACTGGTGCTCCCTGAACTATACCGGGTGCACCCCTCTCTATAGATGCCATCGCCAGCTAATGTGAGTTCTCCATGCTCTGTCGTAATAGCTCTGCCTGAGCGCTCTGGGTCTGCAACATCTGCTGCAGAAGGGCCATCATCCCCTGAGTATCCGTCGGTAGCGGAGGCAGCGGTAGGAGAATATCAGGAATGACCCTGGACGGTCTCGCTGCTGGAGGTGGAAGACCTCTCGGAACCGTCGCTGCTGCTTCCGCCTGAAGGGCAGGGACTGGAGTGGCAGCTCCCTCAACTGTAGCTCCCTCAGCTGGAGGTGGAAGACCTCCGGGAACTGCCGCTGCTACTTCCGTAGTCGGAGGTGGAAGACCTCCCGGATCTGACCTCTCTGGAACTGTACTAGGCCATGTCTGAGAACGAGTCACCGTCATCCTGAAGACAAATTGAACCCAAGAGATCAATATGGCACAAGATAAGATATTATCAAATGAGGACAATTGAATTCAATGCAAGAAGAGTTGTCATGGTAATCAAAAGATCAGAATTTTCCTAAAATGTGATTGAGTAACTCCTATCATACCCTAGATCCTACGTCCTAGTCGCATGCTCGTAATTAGTACTCTAAGTCGAGCACCATTACGAGATCGTACTAATTGCGACACTGACCTGCGTGGGCCACCACAAAAATGTGTCACGACCTGCACCCTGAAGAGGGGCACGAGTACGTGGGTACGTCCAGCCTACGTCGCAGTATCGGCGATAGAACGCTGTATATAGGGTCTGTAAATACTACGACTAAAACAGATAAAGGTACCTGTACAGTATATACTCTCTGAATGGAGGTGACATAGCAATACAGTCTCAATCACAAATGTAAAACTAAGGTAGATAGTATGGAAAGGAAAATACGATAGATGAGAACAGAAAATAGTCCAACATCCACACAAGTCCAGAGCTATACATAACATCACAGAGTCACAGAAAATATATATAACTACTACAGTCTAAAAAGTACTAGCTGGCTCGCAGGCCAGGCAAACCTAACTAAGCTACGCTACTCAGGGTGAGCAAAGTCTAGTGGCTCTACTAACAAGCCACAGTCCAGGTCTACTCCATCAGACTCGACCCCATAATAGGTCAGGAAATCTGCCTCAGAATCATCTGTAATATGTCAACGGTATCCTGTCAGGAAAATGAGTAAGTACAAACACCAATAGCAGTTCCATATGAATTGACAAATTCTATAAAAGACAGTGTAATAAAATACAAGACAAAATTAACAGAAAATATCTATCGAGATGTGAGTACTGAAATAGGACGACAATACATATATATAGGACGACTTGGAAACTATTCGGAAGCCGAGTTACAACCCCTAAACCAAACAAGGACCGGGACTGTAACCCTTCTCCCGAACAGAACTTAGTCTCCAACGATAATAAATATAAAAGGTGCCTTGAATTATTAGTGTATTATGTGATCGGCTTAGGAAAATATGCCCAGGCTTTCCATCCGACCGGCTATGAACAATGTATACAATAGAACGGTAAGGCCGACCACCATGGAAAGCTATGAACAATATGGGATAAGGCTTTACACATCGTGAGGCGAGGGTATAGCTATGAACCATATGTATAATAGAACAATATAGGAATTTTGATCACACAACCACTAATAATTCCCCCATCCCCGAATAGCATAATAGATCTGGACATGACACGTCATGACACGGGATTTCATAAGAGGGTAGCAAATCCCCTTTTGAAATCGGTGTCTATACCAATACACGGAAATAAGACAAAATATGTACCAATATACCATAAAAATCTAGGAACAGCATCCCATGTCATGATCCAATATATACTAGTCCGTGAACTATCATGTCTGGAATCGAGTAAAATAGTACAACTGAATCGGATATAGCAGATATCAAGACAATGAAAACTATCAGTGAATGTACTCACCTGTGGTCCTGAGCTGATAAGGTGAACAGATGCTCAGAGTAATCACAGACCTATAGATGAGATGCTATGAGTCCAACAGGGTTTAATAATAAAAAGGAAACTAATTTAAGTCATGATATACAAATCTAAGTCAAAACTAGGTCAATCTAGGTCAAACTGAGTCATACTAGGTCATACTGGTTCATACCAGATCACTGGAAGTCATTCCAAGTCAAACTAGGTCAAACGGGGTCAAAAGTTGACTTACAATTGACTTTTAGTCAAAAAGTCAACTCTGATCAACACTGAGTCAACCCTGGGTCAACCCTAGGTCAAACAAGTCAAATGTTGACTAACAGTTGATTTTAAATCAACTGGTCAACTCTGGTTTGGTTTCGGTCAATTCTAAGTCAAGTGTTGACTTGAAGTTGACTTTCGATCAAAAGTCAACTCTTGGTCAACGGAGGTCAAGACTAGCCTAAACTACCCTCATCTAGTCATTACCTACCAAGACAACCTATTTCTAATCCCCTCTAGCAATCAGAAATCCAATACCTTACATTACCCAATACCCCCTATATTTACCCTTACAAGGTATTCCCGATACCTTGCCCATTACAAAGAAAACCCCACTAATTCTCAAGATACTAGCCTAGGCTCCTTAGGGTAGTTAGATACTATCCTATCTAGGGTTTACCTACCAAGAACTATAGGTTTCCTAGATATCTAGTCCATCTTAGGACACATGGGGTTTATCCTCATTACCTTCTCCTATATTGTTCTCATATCTAGCTAGACACCCACACACCAACACTCACTCACTAACTCACATATGGCACCACACTTAGGCTCAGTCCTATAGGTTTACATATGGGCTAACACCTATAGGATACCATCTATACATATATACTCACATACACACACACTCTAAGCTCTCTCTCTCACACACACACACACACATAGGCATATGGGGCTGATATGGGGGTTAAATATGGACTGAAATTGGGCAACTAGATGCTGGTTTAGGGGCCTGGGTTTTAGGCTAATGTGGACTGGTTTATGGGGCTAAAATAGGACAGGTTTGGGACAGCCATTAGGTGTTAAGGACTGATTTGGACAGCAACAAGGGGGCAGCCATATAGGCTTTCTAAGGGGCTAAAATGAGATGATTTGGACTGATTTATGGGGGTCCTAATGGGCAGCAATGGAATGAATAATCTGACAGCAAGGGGAACTGTTTTGTGGGTGGTTAAGGGGCTTCTATAGGCTAAATGAGAGCTGTCCATATGGACTGAATAGGAGCAGCAACTGGACTGTTTAGGGGTGGTTTTGGACTGAAATATGGACAAGTTTGGGGCTGCCTTTAAGGCTGACTTCAGGGCTGAACATTGGGCTGAATGTGGACTGACCTTGAGTGGTTAATAGACTGATTTAGGTAGGCTATAAGGACAACTATATAGCTGTGTTTAGGGACTGATTTTGTGGTGCTTTGTAGGGTGTTATGTGGTTCAATAGGACTGACATTTAGGGGGGTGCAATTGGGCTGGTTTGGACAGGTTTAAGGGACAGAAATGGGGGTGAACCATGGGGTTAAGGATTGGTTTGAGGCTGCCCATCTTCCCATCACTGACTGCTGCTAACATCCCCTCCAACAGTCCCCTGTTTGGGACTGTCCAGCCCCAACCCAATCAGTCCCCTGGGGGGTGGGGGACTGATACCATGTTGCTGCAGTATCTCCCCCTCCCCAAACTCTCAATCTCTCACTCTCTCTAACTCTCTAACCACTCTCAAATACTCTCTATAAAAACACTTATACACACACACTATACCAATCTCTATTCCACCACCACTCTCAATCCCATGCTCTCTATAAAAACACTCTTCTCTAAACTAACACACACACACATATCACTCCACCACCTTGGCCGAATTCCTACACTACCCAAACTCAAATAAAAACACACATACACACCATAGTATATATCCATATATATATCCATATATATATATATATATATATATATATATATATATATATATATATATATATATATATATATAAGCCATAATATATATATACACATATTATATATATATATATATATATATATATATATATATATATATATATATATATATATATATATATATATATATATATATATATATATATATATAAGCCATAAAAATATATATATATATATATATAAGCCATAATATATATACATATATATATATATATATATATATATATATATAGAGAATAATATACATACCACCATATATATATACATATATAGATTTAATAATATGATACAATATGATACTTAGGAAAACACCTCTCTACACACACATAAATCTGAGAATAAATATTAAAACAACAATAAATCAATATCTAATAAATCTACATGTGTCCAAATAGGGATTTTTCCACTAGGACACAACCACAACACAAAGGACACTCCTATGACCTCCAAATGGGCACGAAATGGACACAAATGGAGATACAACCATGGGGACCATTCCTACGGGTTCAAAATATTCCTATATGCATGTAGGAGTGGATTAGAGGAGAGATTATAACTTCCGGAAGAGAGATTCAAAGGAAAAAGCCTTCCGACCCGACACCGACACGTAGTGATTCCTAAAGGACACGAACGAGCTCCGAATCCTCTCAAACTTGGCTAACACCCTCTATCCATGGAGTAGAGGAGAAATGAAGAAGATTTGGTGGAAGAAATGATTGATTTGGAGATGAAATCAATGGAAACCTTCTCTAAAATTTGGGGAAGAACAAGAGAGAGAAAGTTTAGAGAAATAATGAAATGAATGGATGAGTCTATCCCCTCCTCTATGGCCAGCCATGTGTGGGCTAGGTGTCCCTATTGGTGAATGTCTAAAATACCCCCACTAACTCATATGAATTAAATTAGGAAAAGGCTTTAGGTTGAGGCTAAATTAGTCTAGTTTTAAGTCTCTAATTAACTAAACCTATCCATGAAAAATTACTCTAACACACTAACTAAAAATATTATTATGTGGGCCATGCCTAACTAATGGGTGGGTTCCACTAGAGGCAAAACTACCCCGGGTCCCCGTTACAAGTCGGATTGAGCTGAAATTCGAACCCGACTCAAATAACCCCAAAACAATATCATAAATAATAAATTAAATTTCAAAAATATTCTAAAATGAAAAATGTCAAAAATATTTATATTTCTGAAAACTGGGTGTGACAAATCTATCCTCCTTAAAAAAAATTCGTCCTCGAAATTAAAACCAAACAATAGTAAAATATCAAAATCACAAGTCATGGCTTAAAATTTAAAATGATTTAAAATCTCAAAAATCAAAGCATGAATTAAATGACTAAAATTATAAAATTTAAAATTACTCTCAAATAAAAACTAGGTGCTATAAGTCTATCCACCTTAAAAGAATCATCCTCAATATTAAAACAAGGTAAACACTGAAAAATCATGCAAATCGATAATCGTATGCGTTTGTCCAATCATCATGATACTCAGAATCTCCGTCATACCAGTGAGCAAGGCTACGATAATCACAGAGTCCTCGACTAAGGTACATATCTCTAGAATCATGGTATTTAAAATTTTTGCATTGCCGCTAGCTTGGCAGCGAAAACCTTAAATTCTCACACCCGAGAAATACGTTCATAATCCGACTATATGTCCTTACTATGCCTGCTAGCATGACCCTAGAGGATTCTAAATTCTCATAATCGAGGCGACCTAGCCCATACGACTTATCTCAGAAGAAAATCACATCACAAGAACAAAATTAAATCAACGATCAAGGAACAGATAGAATAGAATTTCAAGACAGTTTATAAGAAGGCAATTGCGAAAAAATATTCGAAATATTGGAACCTGCTATCTGCTCTACTACTGCCTGGGTGGGCTCAACTGTCATGGCGAAAGCTCGCCCCTGCTGGCCTCCTCTAGCCTGCTGTACCCTGTCCTGGCCTGCCTGTCTGGCTGTACGGACAGCACAGTTCTTCACCCGGGAGGCTTGTAGGATGAAGCTGGGAGTTTGTTTATTCTGTGGAGCTCCAGACTCGCGCCTGCGACCTCCCCCTCTCCACCCCCCCCACCTCCCCCCCCCCACCACGCGTTGTGGGCCGGGCCGAAGTCGTGCTGGATAGAGGGGACGTCGGAGGGGATAGCCGCAGCAGTCGGAGGCCGCACGAGGCGGCAAGGTACACTATAGGATGTGGGCAGGGGGAGGTCGGGGGAAGCAGGTGCACCGGACGGCAGATCGGGGGCACGAAACAGGGTCAGAGGTGACGCACTGGGCGGACGGGTCGCAAGCGGGGGCGCAGGATTCACCGGGGATGCGGGAGCGGGTGTGGGAGGCGCTCGCGGAGGGGTAGGGCAACCGAAGGGGGAGAATTGTCGGAGTAGGGGGGGAGGGGTATTGTGGGTTATGAAGGGAGGAATAATTGTCTTTTTAAAAAAAATTTGGGTATCAACATTATATAATTGAGGGTATTAAATTAGCACCTATGAAAGTTAAGGATATCAAGTTGAACATTTTGGATAGTTGAGGGCATCAAATTATAATTTAGCATTTAATTTATTTGTTACAGGAAATCAAACAAATTTTATAATTTTTCAGTATTAAATTCATTTGTACATTCAAAGTTCTCACCGACCTCAATTTTGGCTTCCTTTTCGGATAATTCATCCTTCCTATAATAAACAGTTTAATAACTTTAAGCACAAGGCATATACTCTTATTAAAAAAAAAATAAAAACTTGAGTCAAAATAATATATATATATTTTAAAAATACCACATATCCACTTGTTGACAATCGCAAAATTTCAGCCCATTCTCTTGTTTCATTGTCATCATGAAAAGCATGGGAAAATGTTGTTGGGAATCGGACACGTCCTTCAGCTTTTCGATACTGTGTTTGAAACGTTGTCGTAACAGAAACTTAGGTCAGCCTATCTAAAATAACCAACACTCGTCTAACGGACACCAAGCACAGATAAAGACAAATATATGGCAAAAATAATGTTGAACCTTTTGTCCTAATAGAGTTCAACCCCGATTACCAACCTATAGCAATCTCCCTAATCGAAGTTGACGACTCATCGATTAGATCTCTTCTTCCTTTTGTCTTGTACGACGAAGTCCTAAGAACCAAGTGCGGACTTTCTTAGATCTCCTGTGGACGAGTACCTCGAATTCCAACTTTGTGCTATGCTTTGTGGCTCTACCCTCACCTCATATATATATATATATATATATATATATATATATATATATATATATATATATAATGAGAAAAACATATTTTAGCTCAAAATAGGATTTCCTAAATAGAAAGCCTCAAATAAGAATCCTATTACACCTAAAATAATACATCAATATCTTTTTTTTTATATAATATGATCACCTAAATAGAAAACCCTCAAATAAGAATTATATTACATCTAAAATAGTCCAACATCAATTATGTACGTCCAAATCAAATTAAATCAAATATTTAATCAGATTTGGACTCCATAAATATGCTATTACTAAATTCAGACTGGACTCCAACAACAAATATATGCATGAATATAGATTGGAAGTGATTCCTCAAAAAATAAAGAAGAATCCACTCTATTAATAAAAGTAATTCTTATCAACAATTTAGGGGTATTTAGACAATAAATAACATTTTTGTGACATTACTCATGGAACATTATTCATGCATGCAATTATTTGTCTCCAAGTATTTATTTACAGCTGTCTCCATCAAATCCCACATGGCTTATTCATCCTTGCACCTAAAACCTGTTCAAATCAAGGTTTGTTAGAACAAGTTTCATAAATTGTGAAATTTAAAGTTCATTTTCGATACTCAAATTCTAAGATTCACTATTATATGAGTCATTATTACTAAATAATTTTTATTTATGATTATTTAGTAACATGGTCTCGTATAATAGTTTAATTAGGATTTGGATTTTAAAACTGATCGACGTCTCAGAATTCGGATCTCCAAATCACTACTTATTTGCCTACGTGAACAATGATTTGAAAATTCAAATCCTAATGTCGGATTTCAAAACCAAAACTCTAATATCCACCTCTGTTACTAAATAATCTTATTTAATGTGACAAACTTTACATCTATTCATGTCTTTTCGTCCTTATCAAGGGGGTGCATGACGAAGGGAAAAAAAAGATTGGCGGTGGATAAAACTTTCATCCATCTTAATGTGGTTCCTCTTCTCAATCTTCTATTTTTGAGTTTTTTCATGTGTTTTTTTTGTTGACTTGATATTGTAATATGTGGGTAGAGAGAATAATTTATTAGTTTTTTATTATATGACATCCCTAATGAAAGTTGAAGTTGGTCAACAATGAGCAAGAAGATGATATTAATCAAATGTTTATAGTATTATTATCCTATTATATTGGGAACACTTGAGAAACCAAATGTTGATTGTAGTCTAGGACAGAAGAAAGAAGAAAAAGATGGTATTTGTCCATGCAAAAATTTCTAAAATTTTCTCTCATAATCATGCAAACAATATTTTCAGGAACATCCAGTAGGGCTACAACTCGGACGAGCAGGATCGGATTTGAGCTCTACCCGAGCCCAATCCGATGAGTCATAAGCCTAGTCCTAGCCCAAGTATGATCCGACCTCAGGTTCCACATATAAGGTCCAAGACCGAGTCCGGAGGAATAGAAAAGTACTCATGTTCCTCGGGTTGGGTCGAGTCCATCGAATTTATCATGACATTTGAAATAAGTTTAAACAAGATTAATATTAACACATAACTAAATAACAATCATGTCTCAATTATTACAAAATATAAACTAAAATGGAATTTAGGGTAAGGAGTTGAAGAATTTGGAAGGAAAAATTTATAAAATTTAAACTTTTTATTTAAAAAGTACGAAAGAGTGTATATATATAAATGTGTGTGTGTGTGTGTGTGTGTGTGTGTGTGTGTCAGATTTTGGATTCTTTGGATAATAGACACATGAACCCAAACCCAATCTGATTTTTTATTGGGTTCAATATTTTAACATGAACTCTTATCCAAGGCCGAATATCTTCAATCCAAATCAAACCCATTAACGAATTTATTCCATATTCGATCGGACTCGGATTTAGTCCATTCGAGTTGCACCCCTAACATCCAGTGGCCTAAAAAGCATCAAGAAAAAGTCGACCTGAAGTCAATCTGTCATAAAATTTAGACAGACGGTAGACTAAGTAAATAGATCTTCTTCTTTTTTATAAAGTTTAAGCTCGTTAATGCACAAATAACTATATTGGACCATGTGTTATAAGAAATTGCATTCATCATCTATGTATCCAAAACAAGGGAAAGTAGTGACAATATAATTAAATTCCATAGGGAGTGCCCCACAAGAATAAGCTACGTAAGGCATGATATCATCTCCATCTTTGCAGCCTTATCCTTTGTCTCTGTTGAGTCCAGCACTCGGGAGAGACAAAGAAAGAAAGTGAGAAGGAATGTAAAGAGTGCAGTCCAGCTCGATGTTACCACCACTCTTCACTTTCACTCTTATTGTTCCCACCACATGATTCCAGCTCAACGTGACATCCCTGCCCATCACCCTTTGCGTACATTCGAAGCAAATAAAGGTTTCCAGTATCTACCGAGACCGATACGAACACAACTCATATTCATGGCAGTTTCTGTCGAGACCGATACCCTCAAAATTCATATTTATAGGACTGATTTTCCAAACAAATACCATCCATTAACAAAGTTGTCAACACCAACAGACGCAAGGAGTGGACTATTTCGATCAAACGAATAATAAAAAGAATAGGTCAGAGTATCATTCAATCTTTCCATACGGAAAACACATAAGAATATAGTGCAAATATAGTGCTATCGCTATGTAGTGCAATTTTTAATTGTGCTATGTACAGATGAAACCATTGTACCACAAACAGCAACACAATCAGAAAAAGGTTAAAGTAGGAAAATGGAATTGAAGATGAGCACTATTAATAACACAACAACACGAGAAGGATTTACTCTTTCAAGAACATTCTTACTTCGCTCTCTTTCCTTTCTCCTCGCATCTCTTTCGATATTTTGATTTCAGAACAAAAACATTCCTGTTCATACCTCACTCAAGCCGCTCGCTATCTGAGCATCCCTTAACTTTGCTTTTAATACATCAATAAGCACTCTGATGATGCACAAAATAAATAACCGGTCCGAAAACTGGGCATGATACATTCTTTATTTCAAACACTTATTTTGGCCCGAAATCCAAATTTTCCCATTTGAAGGGCGCAACGGTGCCGATCTGTGGCGATCCACGAAAGAACAAACAGACGCAGACACAGACTGCTGCGATTGCGAGCATCGAGTGCACATAAGGCCGTGCAAGTAACCCGCGACTGCGAGCTATTCTTTTGTTGTGTGTTCTCTCCGCAAGGGCACACTGGGCACAGGAGCTTACTTCTAGAGCTCGGCTGCAACCTGTCTTTGCTGTCCCTCCCTCTATCCCCGTGTTTCCAACATCAATTGACACTTGGTTGTTCTTCCTATTAGCTAGCTTCCTAGCTACCAGTTGGTTGTAAGAATGGTTGTTCCTTTGTGAAGCATACATGTACGGGGAGTGGCCATTATCGTCAAGTATTGAATTCCAGCAGTTCAGGCCAATCTAGAAAACCAACAAAGGCAATAATAAAAGAGGTCAATGGATCACAATTATAGTTATTGTTCAAAACCATATTGGTGACAAAATATAACAAAAGTTCATGTGCTTACCGATGGGCATAAAATTACGGTTATTGTTCACAACCATAAAAATGGCAAGAAATGCATGCAGAAGTTCATGTACTTAGAAGTGAACATTCTAGTGGCTCTTACGTAAAGGGGATACAAGATTAAGGTAGGAATGGTGTTACCTCTTGAGGATCGTTTGTCAGCGCATTGACCATGTCCTTGGAATCTTGGGCAGATGCGGCTAAATGCAAGGGCGTCAATCCACCAGGGCCGATAGAGTTTGGGGGGAAAATGTACATCTTTGAAGCAACTTCGGCAGCATCACCCCTGATTACAGAGTAATTGAGTAGCAAGTCAACCATTTTCCGGCACTTGCGCTTCACGGCTCGGTTCAGTAACTGGATCTCCATAAGCATTTCCAGTGACTCTTGTGCCAAGGCATCAAACTTCAAGCTTCTTTCCGCAAGTGTGTCTAAAAGCATTTTGATAAGGGCAGACCAATCTCGTTCTACTGAGAATGTGAAGAGAAACTTAAACCGCAAGCAGGAGAACTCCATGGAACAATGCGCAGGGGTATTCATTCTTTGAAAAAGCCAACCAAGTTCATTTAGGAAATGTAAAAGATCCTCCCTTGAGCTTGGCTGCCTGTTATCCTGAATTTGGTCCTCCGAAATGACATCCCTCGTTCCCACTTCCTCAAACTCGGTTTCAAGGGCTCTCACCTCTTGACATATAGTAGAGTCAGCAATAATAACAGGAAAGTTGTTTCCTTTGAAACCATTCTCCACCTGCATAGCACAATCTACATTGGTTGTAGTTCTATTTCATTTTATCTAATGAAAAGAAAGTCAACTTGTGTCTTAAGAGTGATCACCTCAATGAAACAACGGCCAAAGGCATCGGAAAATTCTCCAGGAAGATTGAAACTCTCCATACTTGAATCATCGTAAATGGTGCCAGGATATGCCGAACCAAGAACTTCTTTCGAAGTGTATCCTCCCTTATACGTGCAATGGATTCTGCACATGTAAGATATTTCCATCACTGCCATGGACCAACATTTAAGAACTTTCTTATGCACGATTAGCATCGAGATACTTACTTGGTACCAGGAATGGTCAAATTGCGACCTCGCAGAACAAGGGTAGTCTCTTGCCCACTTACAACAGCCACAGGAGACACAGAAATCAGCTGGGGAGCGCTCCATGTCCTCCATGATTTACATAGGCGGATTTTCCCTGAGAAGATAATTAAGTAGCAAGATACAATTAAAAACCTCCCTCTAGAATATCATTTCTCGGTCTTTCTTCTGACTTCAAAAGAGAATATTTCTCGGTCTTTCATTAAATAAAACCTACTATAAATGCCACCCATAAAAAAAGAGTGTATAGAAAGGCAGAAATGCTTGAGGCATACCATCTTTATGAGAGGCTAGCTGTTTACATGTACGAACCAAAAATCTCCCGTTTCTCCAAAACTCTGAATCAGAAAATTGAACGAGTGAAGTGACTCGCTGAAGAAGATCGTCTTCAAGCTGCAAAGCCAGAACACGTTATACAGTTATAGCAGAAACAAAACACGAGAAGTGGAGGGTTAAGCCAATAAAAGCACAGTTACTCACTTCATCCCATGCGATAGGTGGCATCGATAAATAAAGTGATAAGACCACACAACCTGGTCGAATGTAGCTCTCCATTTCTGATGGACTGTGCGAGAGCCAATTTACTATCTGGAAATGAAGAAACTATTGGTTCAATTCATTAACTTAATATTTTAGCAAAAATCTAGCTCAATTACAATTGCTTTTAACCTACCTGAGTCCTGAGTGTCGCGGGGATTTTGCTGGGGTCCTTATCAAAAAGCTTGAATATAATTCGACCGGTACGATCCTGTGATAAGGTTCCATTTATGCAAGACCATGGTCATAATTTGCTTCGAATTGACAACTTAGAATTCATAAATAGGTGGAGAATGCAAATCACCCGAGCATCAGAATTTGAACTAGAAGGCGAATGGTCAGAAACGGAGGAGGTGTAGCCTGCTTGGTATGGAGAATTGTGAACCATCCCATTATCCACTCTTCTCTCCGACTCCTTGAAAAGATCCAATGGTGTTGACCACCCACGACTCGTGCTTGCTTCAACAGCAGTGTCTTCCCAACAAACTGCCATCCGCTCATTCTTCCTCTCCGTTGACGAATGTAGAGGGAATAGCTTCTGGGCAACAGGTGGTGATGATGAAGGAGATCTATCTTCCATGGGGTTGCTGCTCTCGGAGGAGAAATACTTAACAGATGATGCCACTTTTGGGGAACTGTCATCCTCAGCTGAGCCAAACAGCTGCAATGGCAATGTCTGTCGCACTTCTTGAACCTGATTCTGATAATTACAAGTTTGTAATGGAGGTCGTCCGTCACCACCTGATGAAAATACTTGATGTCGCATGCTGTGTGAATTAGCATCAGTAGTAGTTTCTACAGATGGCATCCTCGTCTTATCATCACCACTACTGTAGCTACTTGCTTGAGATAAAGAAGCAAGAACATCAGGTGCCGATACCGCAAGGGCTGCAGAGACAACTGTCAGCAATTCCTTAGTAGACGGAGCAGTCAGGAGATCTCCATTTGCTTTACATAGCTGTTCAAAAGCACCCTGTTCTGGAGCTTGTGAAACATTCAAATCAAAACCACGGGACTTTGGAGCTGCATCTTTCAATGTGTTTATTTTACCAAGAATTTGTAGCAGACGATCTCTATCGGGTAGAGAGGGTTCAGTTGTCTGTTTAGCTGCATTATGACCTGATATTTACACTATTTAATGGTGAGATTGAGAGTCTAAAATGGACTGTATACACTGTTTCACCTCATATTTGCGACCAAATTAGCTCACCTTGAAATTTAGCCAAAATGGCAAGCAAATTCATGATATCAATTCTTCCATTTATAGCAATGTCACGATTTCCAGGAACTTGCAGTTTTGACGACACATCCTCCGGCTGTGTCTTCCTCCGTCTCCGGTTATGCCCAGCAAGTCTCCTACGGCAGCTCCTCTTCCCCTCATCAAATTCCGAAAGTGGGTGAAATCTAGATAAAATAAAACGATATCCTACATAAATTTCAAGTACCAGTACAAGTGAATATAGTTTGAAGTTAATCTCATAAATGACACAGTTTCGGGGTGAAAACAAGCCTATGCAGCCTCACCATCACTTAAGAGACACGTCTTATTTATCTTAAGTGCTACATTAATAGGATCACTCATAGTTTCCAAAAATGGATAAATCCTAAATAACTCATTACAACATACAACACACAAATTCAGAAAGAACTCAGGTTCTATGTGCTACATGAAAACTAGACCAACAACAAGTACCACAAATTCAGAAAGAAATGAGCTAGTGCACCACCACCAAATTAGTAAACAAGTTGCATAATATTCTCTAACATTAACCAGTCACCGAGAGATCCACAACCACAAATCCTCACATGAATAGCTAAGGATCGAAAAGTCCCACATTGATTCCTTTTGGGTGTGTAAATTAGACAAATAACCATAGTAGCCCGGAAATGAATAAATCATATCAGAAAACCAGCAGCTTGTCACAGCAATTATCTAGGATCCAAATAACCCAACTTTCGCCCATGCACAATTTGTGTCAATAGATTATAAAAGCAAGAAATTGATTCAACATTCAGTTATTATACCTGCTGCACTGCTGGCAGAACCTCTGTATCTGTTTGCAGACGAGCGCCTTGGTTGTCTTGCTATGCACCTCACAGACCTTGTGCCTCCTGTGGTAATCCTTCGCATTAGTCAGATCAGCACGGCAGTCATCCACCTGGCACATCGGATAGCTTCCGCCGTTCCCACCACTGCCGGGCGATCCCGACCGCACCCTCTTGCTCGGCCTCGGGGCTGCCACCGACACAGCCGGAGCAGCAGTCGGCTCCTCCTCGGCCACCACTCCCAGCTTCAGAGTCAAATTCTGACCATCCTTTTCCAGATTCTTGATCAAAGCTTGAGCCTTTACCGCTCCCCCTGCGGTGTTCTGCCCGGATCCTAGGTCCGGAGAGGGTTTTGCAGAGAATCCGACGCTGTCCCACTGCCAGAGATTAGGGTTCCAGTTGGTGGCAGGGTTGGGGTGGAAATTAGGATGGTTCTGCCATTGGAAATCCCTTTTCCGAGCTCGGGTTTCGTGGAAACGGATGGGGTGGGGATGGTGGAGGAAGATTGGAGGAGCGACCTGTGCTCCCACCTCTCCTTCCATTGCGTCAAACAACCCCTAAAATTCCAATTTCCTTCGCTATTTGCCTATCTTTTGATCTCGAGCAACTACTGATCCAGAAATACAAAGAAAAATTTCACCGAAATTGCAGTAAATTCAACAAGAACTAATCAAGTAGACGTCATCAAAAAATAATTAATATTCAACTAAACCGTGAAAAAGAACCAAGAATTCAAAAACAAAAAGAAGAAGGAAAGAAAAAAATCAGTACTGAACTAAATTAGTCAAATAATAAGAATATCCAGAAACTCTAAAGTAAAATAACAGCTTAATTAGACTACAGATCTTCAAAGAAAAAATAATAATAATGAACTAAATTAATCAAAAATGAGAAGCGCCCGTTATAAGAAAACAAAGATCCAATCTTTTCTCCAAAACAATCAGTAAAAATGATAATAAAATCAACATAGACTAACTAACCGAACGTCGTCATAAGAAAAAGAAATATAAAATGACCTAGATTAGTAAAAATGAAGAAAATAAATACAATATTCCTATAAAAAATCTAAAAAGAAAAAGAAAGAAAATCAGTAAAAAAAACCATGAAAAAGAATGGATCTTTAAGTAATTGAGAAACCATAAAAATGAAGCAAGAAAGAAAACAAAAGCTACGACTACCTTTCTTTCTTGCTTGCTTTCTTTCTCTACAGAATCGATGGCGATGGGCGGGAGCTACATGAAACGGAGCCAGAGGAGTTTGTGGATCCGAAACCCGAAATCAGCTGAGATCTGGAAGAAGAAGAGTCCAATTATTTCTCTCCTCTTTAGTTCGGGGTGATGGCGTGATGTGGTGGGCGCGTAAATAAAATCTGAAATGAAGGGTTGATTTGTCTTTTACCCTCACAGGAATCTGCTTCCCTGTCCCTCACCCGACTCTCCTCGAGGTGTCATCCGGTCCGGTTTAACCGCGGACCGGCCCGAACCTGCTCAAGTCTGATCCCAGCCAGCCCAGTCCGGCCCGTCCAGTCCAGCCCGGCCCGTCCAACCTCACCCCTCCTAGCGGTCCGGGCTGGATTCCCTAAACCAAGCCCGAGTCCGGCCGGACCGGCTAAACCGAAAAATTGATTTTTTTTTTTCGAATTATTTTTTTTAATCTTTGGTCCCCATTTACCCAAATACCCCCCACTATATGATCGTTTTAAGGGGTATTTTGGTCATTTTGTGCAAAATAACCAAAAATTCTTTACAACAACTCTATTTGGAGGGCAGGGGGTCATTTGGCTTCAAAAAAAATCCTATAAATATGTCATGAATCATATTTTTCAAACACAAATAATTCATTCCATCAAAAAAAAATTCAAGATCACAAAAAATTTGTCCAAACAATTCCGACGATCTACGACTTCCTTCATCTCTCTCTTTTTTAATTTATATTCATAGAATAGTTTCCTCTCCTCCACCTCCATCTTTTTTGAGAAAAAATAATTTTCGGTAAATTTATTTTTCGATAAAATAGTTTTCTTTTTTTGAGGAAAAAAGTTTGTCTTTTTAAAATGGTCGGACAAGGTTCAAACCAACCTAATAATGTTTTTGAAATTTGTAATACTTTTTTTGAGCAAAATCTTATTCCTGATGATTTAGTTGGTTCACCTCCTGAAGTTGCTAGCAATACCCAAAATGTTGTAAAAAGAAAGCAAAAATCAAAGATTTGGAAATTTTTTGTTATTCTTAATGAGACTAAACCTGATGGCTCACTTGTTTTAGATCAGAAAGGTGAACTAGTCCCGTACGCGGCACAATGCAAGAAATGTTCCCATATATACAAATAGAAGAGGGGAGGTGGCACGGGCACAATGACAAGACACTACGAAACCTGCTACGCCCCGAGCTCAATTCCGGCGAGCCAAACTCAGATAAGTTTTGGAGGCACCGTGGGTACTTCAATGAGTACGTTTTCCTATTCAGCTGCCTGTCATAAAACTGAATTTACTAAATATATTATTGCTGATGAACTTCCATTCACTTCGGGTGAAAGTGAATCTTTATATGATTATGTCACTATTTCTTTGAATCCGTGTTTTAGTAAAGTTACAAGCGCTGCTAGAAAAGAGGCTAAGAGACTCTTTAAAGAAATGAGAGTTGCTTTAAAACAAACATTTTCGCATGTTAGTAAAATATCTATTACTTCTAATATTTGGACAAGTAAACAAAGTTATGCTTATATTTGTATCACAGCACACTACATAGATTTACAATGGATGTTGCAAAAATGCATCATCTGTTTAAAAACTTGAAATTTCCATACACAGGCCCTGCAATTGCAACTTCTATTTCAAAACACCTGCGTAACTTTGATATTCACAATAAAATATTATCTGTATCTTTTGATAATGCCAGTAAGAATATTTCTGCTATAAATTCATTGCAGTTACTCTTTCAGCCTATTTTGAAAGATATATTATTGCATGTTAGGTGTGCTTGCCACATTATTAACTTAGTTGTAAAAAAATATCTTGAATTTTTTAGTACACATTTAGAGACTCTTAGAAATTGTTTACACAGCTTGGACACGTCTCCAAGTAGGCAACAAGCTTTTAAAGCCAAGTGTGTACATTTTAGTATTCGTTTTAGAAGATTTGTTAAGGATGTACCACATAGATGGAATTCGACATATTTAATGTTGAAATCCGCAACTTCGTTTTAGTGCAGGATCAAGAATTTTGAGTATAAAGATGAGCCGGTTGAAGCCAGATATCTTGAAAACTTGTGTATGTGTTCAAGATTGGATTTTAGCAGATAAAAGAATCTAAAACAAGAGAGATGAAGCTGCTGACATCAACGAGCTGGACTTCGAATCACTTACAATGGGTGAAGCTTCTGGAACCGAGGAGGAGGAGGAAGAAGAATGACTCAAAGGTATGACAAAAAAATAAACTTAAAAAAACTTGGAAAAAACAAAAATACAAAATACAAAATTACTAGAAAAAGCCAAAAAACGAACAAATACAACTTAGAACAAAAAAATTAAAATATAAAAACTAATTAATCAAAAAATAATAAAAAAATCCTAAACTTAAAACAAAATTTTTAACTCTACCTATGACAAGCAAAGCTTGCATTGCCGGTCTCAAGCCCGGATAAAAAAGGAGAGAAAATAAAATAAAATAAAATAAATTAAAAGAAAACTTAAAAAGAATAAAATAACAAAGTAAAGTTAAAATTTAAAAGAACATAAAATTTTTTAAAAAATGAAAATCATTAAAAAAACTAAAAAAATAAAAAAATTGACCGGACCTGCCCAGTGGACCGGCCCGAACCCGGCCAGCCTGAGCCCGCAACCCAGCGCGCCCGCGAACCGGACCAGCCCGGCCCAGCCCTACCCAAGCAGGGTCACTGGGCCGAGCTGGCTCAGATCCTTCGAACCGGGCCGGGCCTGGCCCGCTGCTGCCACGGTCCGGGCTGGGCCCGATTTTCTTTGGGGCGGTCCGGTCCGGGTCACACCTTGACTCTCTCCAATTATTTCTTGTACCTCTTGTCTATAAAATGGCGGTGAGACTCTTTCTACTTTCTACTCCACTTTTTCTCTTTCTATAATTTTTTAGGCTAATTCTAAGGGCAATCCAAAAATTACTTGGGACTAGCCCTTACTAGGAAACAGCCAATGAAAGTAAAAAAATTTACTGGAGAAGTCCGAATTTTACTTCGGGCTAGCCCTAATGTTGTAGAGATAAAGAAGAAGTGGAAGAAGCAGCCGCTCATTCCCAACACCGCGAGATAGGAGGAGGAGGAGCTCCCGTCCCCGACGGGCAGTCCTCTGCCGACCTCGACTCAGCCGACGGCAGGGACGAGCCTGCATGCGCGCTGAAGCGGCCCCGGTTGGTCTGGACTCCGCAGCTCCACAAGAAGTTCGTCGGGGCCGTGGCGCACCTACTCCCCCACCGACGTTGCCGTCGACAGCCTCTTCGCCACCAATGAGCAGATAGGACCGCCAACAAAGTTGGCGGTCCTAAGATGAATAAGACTGCCAACAAAGTTAGCAGTCATATCTAAATTTTCTGTTTGGACACACCAAGTAGGATTGCAACAAAGTTGGCAGTCCTACTTTATGTTAGGACTGCCAAGTCCTATATAAATTTTCTGTTTGGACACACCAAGTAGGACCGCAACAAAGTTGGCAGTCCTACTTTATGTTAGGACTGCCAACTTTGTTGCGGTCCTACTTGGTGTAAGAACTGACAACAAGTTTGACAGTCCTAAAAAAATTTAGGCTAGCCCCAAGCAAAATTTGGAGGAGGACGAGGCGGATGAGGAGGAGGCGGAGGAGAAGTTGCAGAAGGCACTACAAGAATAAGGGATTTTCTTGACGGTGATTCCCCGTCAAGAAATGGGTATCTTGACGGTTGCGTATTCGTCAAGTAGACCGGAGTCAAGAAAAGGCCCCCCCTTTCTTGACAGTTTTTGGCCGTCGTATGAAGTACTTTTCTTGACTGTTTTTAGCTGTCAAGATAACAGTTTTTAGAAACCGTCAATATAGGCAAATACTTTTCTTGACTCCGGCCTAGATGACGGTTACTAGCCATCAAGAAAACCATTTATTCACAGGCTATTATGCAGCATGATTAGAATTAGAATTGACGTTTGACAACCGTCAAGAGAAGCTATCCAAAGTACCGTCAAGAGAAGCTTGCCAAAATTCCATCAAGAATTATATATAATATTAATCAAACACATATAATATCAATCCAGAAGCTACACACATCAAATTACTATAAAATCCAAATTTTTCTTAACAAACTGTATTGTTCATACAACACCCAAATTTTATATTAACAAACTGTATTGTTCATACAACAAAATCTTTCAATACACATCCCACCACATGTATTCTTCACTTGTCCAACCACAACATAATCCAACCACAAAGTACACATATCCCACATATGTTGTTTCGATACCACTTAAACATCCAAACCATAAACATCCATCACTTATCACCACAAAACATAATCCAACCATACAAAATGAAACAAAAAAAGTAGCAAACCAGATCGGAGCACATCCCTCCCATATCCACAGCATTCCCCTATTCACAGCATGCATGCACCTTCATTTTTTAGCAAGTTCCTGAGAGAACAAGAACACAAATTATCAATATACTTTCCTAAATGTTCTTATATATATATATATATATATATATATATATATATATATATATATATATATATATTCAACTCGGTATTAAATAATTATCAATACAGTTTGACTTTATTGCTGCATACACAAGAACTCGAGACAATTTGAATCACTTGACAAGAATCTGAAGGCTAGCCATACTGAAACTATAACACAAACATGTATCAATCATGTAAAAAATCTGAAGGGCTAGCTAAATTATCAACCATGTAAAGTTTTTCGTTGATGATTAGATATCGGTTCAGTTTGTTGTACGGGAAATGAATATGGATAAAGATGCATACAGGTATCCTAGATATGTTTGGATACAAATAGGTATCAAAATGGACATAGAACAATTATTAACAATAAACAATAACTACAGGCTATTGGGAAAATTGTAAATGTCCATGCCAACCTCAAAAAATTGTATAAAACTTAGTCAGAATCATAATTAAAAAATGAATCAACATTCACAACCGTTTTTGCTTTAAAACTGAACCAACATTCACAAAAGTGGCATAACAAATGAACCAACACTCACAAACAGATACATATATGTTTGGGCTCAGAGAAAGTTTGCTTCAAAAACTGAACCTTTAGCAGCATTCTCAAAGAGTTTTTGCTTCAAAAATGAACCAACATTCACACGATTTTTGTGCTGCAAAACTGAACCAATATATAATAATTGGTCAGGGAGAATTCAAGTGAATGTGATCAAAGTATCAGAGATTATTCAAGTGAATGTAATTGACAAACTACGAGTACCAAAGAAATCACATAAAGAACTGATACTCAAAAAGATGTAAAAAGTGATACTCACACAGTTGTAAAAACTGCAGTGTACCATAAAAAACTGCAGTGTACCAAAAAATCTGATACTCAACATATCCTATAAAGAAATGATGCAAATGGAGAAACACAAACAGATATAAGGGCCAGTATTGCAGCAGATACACAAATAGATGTAAAAACTCCAGTGTACCATAAAAATACTGATCACCATCATTGGTAATAGTATGAATTTCTCATCATAGTCCTATGTATTATTAAAAAAACTGAGCCCACATCATTAAAGGATATCCAAAAAATTGGATACCAAGGACATCCAAAAATATTAGTCCACAATACACTATGCCATGCCAAACTCGCTTGAGAGAGTCATAGTCGATATTGTGTCTTGTCGTGTCATGCCTGATACAATATTCAAATGTCTCAACAAATAAATTATATAAGCAACAAATTAATTCAACGCTCGAGAGCAATTCGAATTTTCTAGCTGGGATTAAAATTGAGCTTTATACCTATTGTACGGGAAGAACCTCTTCATATGTTGGCAGAGTAAATGGCGTTTACAAAGTGCAGTAGCTAAAATACATACAAGAAAAATTGAATAAAATCATGCAGTGTAAGTATAATTTACAGTGTATTGATACTTCATCTATTGAAAGGTAATTTTCTGCAATGCCCATTGCACATCTACTTCTAGTGCAGGTACAGAGGTTACCTGCACTACCATGCCAATTTACCACGATTCTCATTGTGAGGCAAGTTTTGGTATATATTTAACATACTTGATTGGCAAGTAGAACAACTGGACTTCTTAATCCTGAGTATATTGAAGCGATTATTTGTACATCTTTAAAGTGTATATGGAAAAGGCAAAGATGGATGCAACATGAACTGTGGTATTGCCTCCATAACAAGTAATTAAAGCATGCCTAGGATTGAAAACAAAGCTTTTTAAATTGTTTAACCATCTGACTACAACAATTTTCCATGGTTACTTTTGTTGGCATTTACAAACTTCCTGAAACTTCAGTACTTAAAGTTAAAAGTAGCCGCTAAAACATTATTATCATAGTTAAATAGTTCATGGAATAACAAAAAATGAAAGCTAATAATATAACATGCTGACTTATTGGAACTAACTTGTTCTGGGTATTGAATCAGTACCTCCCATGAAAAATATCAATATCATCTTTTTTGGAATTTGGCCACATATCGAGTTCATTTACTCTAATTCTTCGTTGTATTGAGTGAGTAATTTCCTAAGCAGCCCACTTGCTGCTCACCTATTACACATTTCACTTTAGAACCTGTATGTATGATATAGTCTTACAAGCTTCAAAAATGAAAGATTAGAACCTGTATGTATGTTTTGAAATAGTATATATATAATAAAACAGAGATATATAAAAATTCACAATCAAAAGACATCAATGAATAACGATATAAACAAAAATATCAACCACATACTCTCGATCGCCACTACATATGAAGTATGATATGGCATCACAAGATAGAAACAGAGACTGATATAATATTAGTAAGATAAGACTAGCTCTGCCATATAAAGTTTAGAAAAAATGCGCAAATGAACTAAATAAATATAAAATAGTATGATCAAAACAATTAAATCACTCATGATCTAAGCATATAAATCACAAGACCACATCGATCACGAAAACTGAGAATAAGTAAACTATGGGAATTAATATTCAAATAAGTAAACTATGGGAATTAACAAGTAAACTATGGGAATTAATATTCAACTTGGTATCACCATCTAACGAGGATACAAGCAACATACAAATGGAACATAATCTCAATGCAAAGCTTAGTCCACACTATTTGAAAGGCACCTAAATCAGTAGTGGCAAATCTGGCTCCGCGGAGCATAATCTCTGTATCAGTTGAGCCGTTTAAAAGGATAGCTCACCTGATCTCACAAGCAACTAATTCAATAGTGGCAAATCTGGCTCCGTAGATGACCGGAGTCGAACCAGTTGGCAACTAGAATCTATCCTACTCGAATGACACAGAGGCATAGAGCATACACTTCAAATAGCATTAGTATTCCTTTTAGATTGTACAGGAAATTTCCATGACTGACTTGAAGAAGAGCACATTTATCATATCAATTACTGTAGAGACAGATTACTTCTGAATCTGAACACAAAAAATTCGAATATTGCTTTCTTTAAAGACAGAAATTTCTGGAAAAGCTGTAGGGAATATCAAAAAGTACACTTTCTTCCAGGACAAGTGTCAGAGAGGCAAATTAAAAAGCTAAAAAAAAGCAACAAGTGCAATTCATAAGCCACTGAGAATGACAAAATGAATTTTGCTCCAAAGTCTCATTTCCCCTCCACTGAGACTGAACAATGTTTGTATTAATTAGACATTGCACTTCAATTCTTAATATTTCTTTCATTCAATGCATTCTTGAAGTGATCAAAAGATTCCATAGTGTTAGGATCAAGATGACCTTCAGCAATGGCGGAAGCTATTGATGAAGGAAGATCTTTTTGAAGGTTAGCTAGTTCAAGGAAAGTTGTCAAAATAGATAATAGAAGGATTTTGTGTTATTGATTAAGTAGCACAATATGATATAGAAATGCAAGTTCAAAGTCGAGAATTATCATTTTATCAGTGTTCTAAATTTCGGCTTTTTGAAAAGAAGGTAGACTGCTTTTGAAAGAAGGGAGACTGCTTTCGAAAACTGCTTTTGCTTTTTGAAAAGCAGCATCAATGTACATTAAGGACAAGTTAGGAACAAATTACTAGCAGCTAGAAGGCCATCACCAATAGATATGATACGAATGTTTAATTACTTGTTAGAAACTATATTTCCGTGTTATTACTGGAAAACAGTGCTTCCCTTCAAGATACTGTATGGGAATTAATCACTATTTCGTCCATCATGTATGGAAATAATTGTTACGCCAAAAAAATACTTTTTACTATGCCCGGTAAGTGGGAGCAAGAGAAATGCTTCAAAATCATGACATGCAAGTTATGGTAAGTTTGTGATTTTATCAATAAGCTTTTCATATAAGAATCACATATGTAAACATAAGCCGGTAAGCTTCTCTTGATCTTTTTTCCTCTCCTTTCTGATGTATGTAGGCATACAATATTTGGGACATAAAGAACATATGCTAGAAGCACTAATTAAGTGTAGCTTCCTTTTGGGGATAAGTAGATAAAGCATGTACATCTTGCCCACATTATCTACATATTTCAAGATCCTGAAGTTATTGGCAATGATTTGTCTTCTTTTTTGGAGAAATACGATTTCACTTGACAATGTCTCATGGGAATGGCACCATTAGAAATGCTTCCTAGTTTCATGGACCACTTGCACCCTATACAATATACACGGAGATATTGTAGTTTCATAGACAATTTGCAAAGTGTCATAGAATTATTTTCTTACCATAAATGTATTCAGCAAAGCTGAACGTTCTTCCATACTCTCTCGAAACCCAAAACCTCCAATCCAGAAACCTGGATCAAGGATTAAATTGAAGAAGTTAATGGTAAAGGAAAATTAGAAGGAAAGAAAAAGAAAAACACATAATTTAACATAAAAATAAAACTGATAGCATAAGAGATTAACAAATGGTCCCAGCAAAGTCTTCTCAGAGCATTGCCCCATCTGTATGAAGTAATATTTCACAACACCACTTGATTATAGTAATGTTTAGTTCAAGGTTTGGAATATCGAAACTGGTTTGAGAACCTTCCTATGAGTATCTGTATCATCGGGATAAGCAGTTCCGGCTGTTTTGGATCGGAGTATCGGGTTCTTTATTTCGAAAAAGTCAAAAATTGATCAGACTATGTTGTTATCTTGTGATATACATATCGTGTATCACTTTGCTTGATTATCGTATCGTGTATCGTAAGATAAATAATCTCATTCACAAATAGGTGATTCCCTTAAATCAATTACTCACAATTACCTCTTAATCATCGATTTTGTAGGAGTATGCCATGATCTCCTGGAGCCATAAACCAAGAAAAAGCAACTACAAAAATAAAAATAATTAACAAAAATTAACCTAAAATTAGCAAAATAATACCCAACATTCACATCTCTCCAACTATTTCACAATCAAGTGCGTCAAATTTCATAGATTTTAATAGGAAACAATAAATTAACCTAAAAATAAACTTAAAAAAATCAAACTTTTCCAATGATTTCGCTAAAACTCACGTCGAGCTTCTTCTGGACGATCCTCACCCACTTCTTGGGCCGTCGATAGGGTTTCCTCCCCTTCACCCGGATGAAATCCTCATCAATTTCTTCGAAAGAGAGCGACACCGAGAATGGAGGTAGAAGACTAGGGTTAGGGTTACCACTGCTCTTCCGACCATCGAATCCTGAGATTCTACGGTGACGACGCTTCTATGGAGGGAGGCATCTTCCTGGAGCGGGCAGTGACCATGGAAGGAGGAGGAGATGGCATGAGAGTTAGGGTTTGAGGAGATTCTCTGGAGTGAACGGAGAGCGGGAGGCCATGGAAGGAGGAAGTGGAGTCGAAAATGAAGGAGCTGGTGGAGAGAAAGGAGGAGAGAATTTTCTTTGAGGAGAAGGGGGCTTCTCTTAGGGAGAGATTTCTCTAAGAGAAGAGGGTTTTCAAAGTGGAGGGGTTTCTGATTTCTTAGAGGGGGAGAGAAGGGATTTCGAAAAGAGTGGGGGAGAGGAGTTTTTCGTTCTGCCAATTTCTTATGCCTCAAAATTATTTGAGAAAGAACCGTCAAGAATTTTAAGAACTTTAAAATAATTACCATAATGGCAGATGAAAAAATTGCGACAACTTTTTCGCATATACATTAGTTGACGGTTATTATCAAAACGTTAATATAAAAATGCTCTTGACGGATCTTTCAAAACCGTCAACATATATGCTATACAATTGCTACAGTAACAAAAAATTGTCTTCTCTTGACGTCAGCCTAACTCCGTCAAAATAACCACTATTGTTGACGGTTTTCGACGACCGTCAACTTATAAACCGTCAAGAATCGTCTTTTTTCTTGTAGTGAGGCACAGGCGGAGAAGGAGGAGAAGGAGGAGGCGGATGTGGAGGAGGCGAAAGAGGAGTTGGAGGAGATGGAGGAGGCAGAGGAGGCGGAGGCGGAGGCGGAGGAAGAGGACGAGGAGGGGGGATGAGGAGGCAGAAGAGGAGGAGGACGAGGAGGAGGGGATGAGGAGGCAGAAGAGGAGAAGGAGGACGATGAGGAACCCTAACCCTAACCTGAAAAAAATTGGACTAGCTCCAAGCAAAAGTTTGGATGGCAAACTTGTAAATAATTTTGGATGAAGTTGGACTAGCCCTAATCAAAACTTGGGTGCCCTTAGAATTAGCCTTTTTTGTTTTTTACTTGTTTTACTATTTGCAATAATATACATGTATTTTTTGTTTTTGTTTTTCTATATTTAACATCAAAGTTTAGAAATTACAATAATGTTATGGTAATATTTTTTTGACACATTCTGTGCCCCTGTGAATTTTTCTTGAGCTCTCAAAAAAAACTCTTAAGACTGGATATTCAACATTAGAATTTTCGCATCAATGTGACAGTACATTATTGAATGTCAATAATTATCTCTTTAAAAAAAAATTTAGATATCCAATAATGTACTACCACATCAATGCGACTATAGAGTGTGCCAAAAAAAGTGTATCACCATAGCATTAGTGTAAAAATTATTTGATCGGTAATAAATGTAAAACATATTTATTACAATATTTAAACAATTTGATATCTACTTAGTGGTAAAAGGAGTCATTAAAATAACAAAAAACTATAAATACATCATTTCCCATCTTATTTGTTACATCTATTTTTTTATGCTAACTTCAGTTATAACAGCAAATGTTATACAAAAAGTTACAACTATAATTAATATTTACATATATAGACATTTTATGTTTTTCTCTTACATTTACATGTCAAAATTTAGATGAGTATTATGCTATAACGTGGTTCATGTGTCATTCATTGAGTCGAATTTCGTATGACATAAAAAAGATGGATATTTTTTCAATTTTAATATCTAACAAATTATTTTTAATAATCTATCTAGCTAAGCTGGTTACGTGCTCATACACACTGGAATGTAAGATACTTATTATGATCTTCCTACTACACAACGAACACAATACGTTAAACATCTCACTTACTTAAAAGAATGCCCAACTCCCTCCCTTGTAGTAGATAGCTACGAGATATTCATTTCATAAGTATGTATGTATGTATCAATGGAGTCTCCAAGTATATCTCTGTTGTTATTGGTGGGGAAAAAAAAACCAATTTACAAAACCTCTTTATTTTTCTCTTAATTATTGACACTTTCAACATTTACATTGTCTATTTATCATTCCTTAAAGGCCATATTATTAGCCCTAAATTTTTTTAATTGAGTGCTTTAACTCTCCATCAAATGTCTTAAACCTATATATTTCACTCTTCTTCTATAGTGTTGTAAGAAGGAAAAAAGAGAGTAAGAAAGATATCTCCATTCTCCTCCTCAAAAATCACAGTGACATAAAAGTTTTCATTCACAAAAATCTCTTCTTCTCTTCGATTTCTTCTTTTGTTCATCCTTTTTTGTGCTCTGGGCAAGGGCTAAGTCAGGGTCAATCTCCCTGAGTTGTGTGCGACGACGGAATACCGGTAGAACGGAGGTTTTATCACTAGGAGCATTCGGAACAAGTCTGCACATAGACGTGAATCAACTCTTAGGACAGTGCTTCGTGCGCGACTTCCCCGGAGGCCGGTAACCTTAATTTTTATTTTATTTTATTTACAGATTATTAAAGGAGAGAAGCAAATATTTCTAACAATCTATGAGTTGATTTCCAGTATTAAAAGTATGTGTTTTATTATTATGTGCAATCTTTAGAAATAATTTTTCTAACAATTTATTTTAAAATTTTTAGTGCTTTCTATCTCGCTTATTATTGTTATTTATCTATTATGCTATTATTTTTATCAAATGAGTTAAAAATAGCTATTATTATACTAATACTAATACTAATACTAATACTAATACTAATAATAATAATAATAATAATAATACAAATAAATGTTTTATATTTTTTTTCAATAGAAGTAACAATACCAATATTAATCAACACATAAAAAATAAAAATAAAAATACTATAACTAGAAAAAGATTGGAACAACCGTTCGTATGACAACACTGTGCTGCCTCTGTTCCTTCTTCTTGGATAGTGTAAAGAGAGAAAAGAGAGACAGAGTCGGCTAGAGGGAGAGAGCGAAGAGGGGACCGAGTGAAGAGAGGTGGGGGAGACTTACCGGAGTGAAGCTGTGCCGGTGGCATACGAGCACGCGGCGGTGGGTGTGTGTGTTCCAGGGCTAGCGGTTGCAAAGTGTTCGGCCACCGCCGATAAGGAGGAAGGCCGCACGGAGAGAGTCGGGTTCACCGAGAGGAGATGGCCAGATTTGGGTGGTGGAGTTGCTCGGGACACGGTGGTGGCGGTGGCGGTGGTAAGGAGTCGACGAGGAGGAAAGGAGAGCAGGGTTCAGCGACGGGTAAGGTGTGACTAGCCAAGCACGACGGCGACTCCGGTCAGGTTAGATTAGGGTTTGTCTTGCTCTTGTTTTTCTTTTCTTTTTTGGGTATGTAAGTGGTGGTGGTCTGTTAGTAGGGGTGGCATTGGTGTGTGACCGAAAGAGGAGGAGGTGATAGTGTCGGTAGGCAGATGTCGTGGGATGGTGGTCACTTTGGTAGTAGCATATAATGGTTGTCAGTAGAGAGGGACAGAGTGGTGGTGCATGGGGAAGAGTCTAGTGGGGCAGAGTTTGGGCTGTGATGGCTGGAGTAGGATTTGGTGCAGTGGTGGTGGTCGTGATAATGGGGTTAATGATGGCAGCAAGATGGTGAGGCTGATGCGTGTAGGCGGTGATAGAAGGAAGTTTGCCAGTAATCGGTGGGGGTTCGAGTGGAGGATAGGGAGAACAGCCGGGGTTGGCGAGGGCTGCGGCCAAGGTCGGGGAGGCGATTTTTCTAGGTCTAGGGTTAGGTACGGGATTTGGGTTTAGGGATTGTGTCCATGTGTCGGCCCCAGGAATTTGTGTATTAGTATCATGTCCGTGTGTCGAACACGGAGGGAAGATTGACGTATATAAAAAATATTATAGTGGAAAGACACCCGAGGTTGGACCCGAGGCCAACACAGGCTGACACGAGGAAGGTTGACACGGACACGATGCACAGATACTTTCGTGGAGAAAAGTTTATGGAGAAAACAAAGCTAGGCTCCCCTATAAATAGGATGGAGAAGTCCTAGTTAGATAAAGATTAGGATCGTTTAAACCCCCATAGATAAATCGCACATTTAATTTAAATTGATTTAAAACCAATTAAATAAAATCTAAATTTATAACAAGACAAATCTTATCTTTAATTTAAACTATTTAAATAAAATCAATAAAATCAAATCCCAATTTAAATCATAATAATTGATTAAAATTAAATCAAACATATTTTAAAATCTCTTTTTATAATAATAATAATTTCAAAAATCAAAATATACATGAATTGTTTTTGTGTATCTCGCATGCAAAATAAAACATATTATTTATCAAAGTAAATATTATTTTCTAAATCATTACCTATACTTGTATAACAAATAAAAAGCCTTTTTGTAATAATAAAATTAAATATAATGTTTGACTAAATTTGGCGGGACAAATTTTATATAGAAAAATATTTACTTTATGTATTTCGAAAACAAAATTATTTATTTTCTATATTTATCAAAAACCTATAAAACTTTTTATATAAAAATTAAAATATTCGCACTCGACGTACAATTACCATTTAAAAAAACTATAGTGAAATTCTAGGGGGTTTACAAGATCAACTTTAGAGAACACCCTGGCTCCACTCAACTGATCAAATAGATCGTCTATCCGAGGCAATGGATACTTGTTCTTGATGGTAATATTATTCAAGGCTCTATAGTCAATGTGCATCCGGATGGTCCCATCTTTGTTGGGCACAAATAGGATCGGTACTCCCCGAGACTAGGCACTAGATCTGATGAAGCCTTTCCCTTCTAACTCATTAATCTGCTCCATCATCTCCTTCAATTCTTTGGGATTAAGCCTATAGAAATTCTTTGATACAAGGGATGCCCTGGGAGTAGATTAATGGATAAATTCGGTGTCTCTATCCGGTGGTAGTCCTGGTAACTCATATGGGAAAACATCTAGAAAATCTCTAATGATGGGGTGGGGTAACTCTTTCTCCTCCACTACCATTCCATAGTTGACTCTATCAACTTTGGTCTTGGCCTCTTTTGTGGTCTCAACTTTGGTCCTCTCGGTCGACTGAATATCACGTATCCTCTGTGACAGTCTATAATTGCAAAGTTTTCGCTCAACCAATCCATCCCGAGGACTAGATCAAATTCCAGATGGGACATTACGAGGAACTTTGCTTTGAAATCCTTACCTGCTATAGTAATGAGACAGTCAATGCAAACACTAAATGGTACAGTCCCACCTCCAGTCATAATTCTGCAAGCCATATTAGTCAACCCAGCTACTATATGATATTTGACCATAAACTCTATAGATAAGAAAACTATAAGATGCTCCAGAGTCAAATAATGCAATAGCAGGAAATGAGTAGAGTAGAATAGTACCTGGAACCACATCTATAGTCGGCTTTGCCTCCTTAGTGGCCATGGCGAAAGCTCTCCCTGTGGATGGGCACCCCTCTGCCACTGGTGCTGTAGAAAGCAATGCTGCTGAGTCGGGAGAGACGGGCTCCTCGGTGGTAGTCTTGGTGGTACTGCTGGCCTTTTGAGGTGGACCTGGACCTAGTGTAGAACAGAGAGAAGCTGTCGTACACTCCTTAGCCTGGTGATCAACTTCTCCACAGGTCAAGCAATATCCCAAGTGCCTAAGATAGACCTGCCAGGTGTGTCCCTTCTTCTAACAATACCCACAAGTAGGAGTCTGTGAAATCCGTCTCTTCTGAACTAGGGCTCTAGGAGGAAGTTGTACATGTGGTGCAAAAGTCTTTGTCTAATTTTGGGGCACTTAGCTGGCCCCTAGCTGATACCTCCTCCAGAAATGTCTTGGTCCCTCTTCGGACGAAGGTCCAGGTCAACCTCGACTATCTAGGCAGTCAAGACTGTCTTAGTATAAGTTCGTGCACCATTCACAATGACATGTGATTCTCCTTAGCCAAACTCTGACGGAACCTCATAGCTCGTTTCTCAGGGTCTCTCACCATGCTCTCGACAAATCACCTCAATCGACTGAACTTAGTAGCGTATTCATCAACAGTGCGAGTTCCTTATTCAAGAGCCTGAAACTGCATCTCTATCGTCTCCCTCGCTAGGACGGGAAGAATTTCTCCTTAATAGCTCTACAAATCTCCCCCAAGTAAGGCCAGGTACTACGAGCTTAGGCTCGTTCTAAAATCAAGTCCCGACTAAATCATGTAGCTGGAGTCCTGCTACCTCTATCCTGGGTCCTCTGGAAGTCTAGCTACACGGAGTAGATCTCTATATCCACAAGCTACTCATCGCATATATGTACGCCCAGAACCAGAATACTGGCAAGTAGGGACGGACCATGCCAGCTACGTATGCCAAGTACTCTATTATTTCGACAAAATGTATAAGCACTATAGATGGAGGTCACTACTACAAGCCAACAGTCAATCCTAGGGCAAGTAAATCCTAGATATCTCAATAATAGGTAGGAAAGTAATGTACGAGAATATGATTATCAGGCGTATAAAACAGTGAAGCATTCCAAAATATATATAGATGATAATGAAGTTAGTAATACAAAATGAAGAACTAGTAGGTGTAAGTCATACATGATCAGCTCTAGCTGTAGTCTAGAAAAGATTAATTATGTTTAACCCGTAGGCCAAATGTCAAGTCCAAAACACAAGCTAAACACATGCTCAGTGGCTAAACGCTGCAGGAGACTATATAAATATGAGTAGGTAGAAGAAAAAACACCCATTCAGGCTCCCTAGTGTCCGGTGTGTCACGACCCACCCAGTGAAAAGACGAGACCGTGGGTATGTCCAGCCTACGCCGCAGTATCGACGGTAGCACGCTGTCCTAGGTCTCAATCACAAACTAAACACAACATAATATACTCTCCAAAAAGAGAACAATCTCAGAAGGATACAACTCAATCACAAAATATCTAGGATATATAATCAACACAATGGAATAGATAGAAGGATCACAATATTTAATACAAAACCAGATTTAAAGAAGTTTAAGTATTAACATCACCACACCCACAGAGTATGAAATAAATACAACTCATGAAATAACTGAAAACAAACTAGACAATAACCTAACAATCTACTCCAATCTATACTGGTTCTCCTCTAGGCTAGCTGGAATCCTCTAAGTTATCTATAAAATTTGCAACGTTATCCTGTCAGGATGGGAACGGGAATATATCTCTGAAAGCAATTCCAAAACATGGTAGGAAATATAGAGCTAACAGTAGAATAAAATACATGACGTACTATAAAAAAATACATGAATACATGAGATGGATAAGTAAGCTGAATCATGAAATATAGTAAAAACTATGAACTATAATAAATAAGTGTTTTAGAGCACAAGCTGATCATGTGATTGGCTTAGGTTTGCATATGGTTATTCTATGGTAACTCCATTATACGTGAGGGCATAATAGACATGCACAGTTTTACACTACTTAGGAAATTAATCACATAACCACTTCTACTTACCCTACCCCAATCAATACACAAACATCATACACAAGGATCTTGTCAAGTTACGTTACGTACATGATTGTCAGTTTACATGGAACACAAGTGAGCACATGAGAGTACATGAGAGAACATGTGTACATGAAGAGATACGAGTACAAGAAGTACATGATGCACATAGTAAAGTACATGAACACGAAATACCCGATGCACCCGATGAGGGGATAACATCTCATGAAAAGATCCATATAGTACCAATCCGTATTAACAACGTGTCAGCATCAAGTAAAGTAGTCTAAAGCAGGCAATATAGATACTATCATGAATAAAAACTAACAGAGAATTACTCGCCTGATAAACTGAGCAACATATGTGAATAGATGTCTGAACTAGAGTCACATAGTCCTAGTTAATGAGATACATGTTACAATGAGTTCAATATTGAATATTGGAATTATACAATGAATTCTACATGCTTTAGGCCTTTCTAGATCAACAGTCAAACTTTATCAACTCTGGTCAACCTTCTTAGTCAACTAAGTCAAAATCTAGGGTTTGGTCAACTGTCTAGTCAAACAAGTCAATATTGGTCATCTTATACTATTGGATCAATTTGGTCTTAACTAGTCTAGTCTAGGTTTGGACACAAATTCTATATTTACTAATCCCAAACTCTAACTATACCATAACCAAGACTCATATAGGTATACATATATAGTATACTATAACCCATACTCTAAGATATCACAACCATATACTCCAAGTGTATGAACATATGGTACATCATACATGTACCCTACTTATTGTATACAGGTAAAACCCCAATCATACCCAACATTACATAATGTATATCATTGAGCCCCATATTTGGCAAATGAACCCATGCAAGAGCAAGACAAGTAATGAATATACCAAATGCAGGTTACTAACTGTGTGTAGTGATCATTGTGAACAGATGATGCATTGCAAGGCACGTATAAATCAGGTGAAGTAAAATACATCTACAGGCTAAGTACATAAGATCTAATATGCAGAACATAGAGGGATATGCATTCTAGAAATGCACTTGTGGGTAGTACAGTGGCTAAGTGGCTAATATGTGTATGAATGCAGTGGCCAAATATACTCATGGTACTCCTACTTGAAGGATTTGAACCAAAGGAATGTATGTAACGCCCCAGTCCCAAAATACATAGGACTAGAACGTAATCATGCCAGCTGTATACATACGAAGTATATGACCCTCGTATATATACATAAGCTGTAAAATACAGTAACCAAGGTACTAAATCTCATCCACAAGATAGATAATGATATAAAATCAACTTTGAATTTGTCATGTATACAATCGTTGGGCGGAGACAAGGTCCACTACCAACCAAATTAAATATGGAAAAAATATACAAGGAAAGAATTTAGCAAGCGAGAGCAATGGCGAATCCAAGAGCAATCACCACGAAGGAAGGAATGGCCTTAGCTAGAGCACCTGCAAGAAATCACGAAACACACCTGGCGAGATAACCAGGTCCTCAGAGGGACGTAACAAGATAAATCAACATGCCACATAACTGAATATATATACTATGTCATAAATCACAAGTAAAGTAAATAGTCACACTCGTAACAAGTTCCAATACCTCATCATCGAAACAGTGGACTACCCCTGCAACCAAACAAGGACAAGGAGTAGTATACTATACCACGATGCGATATTGTCCCAAGCTACTAATGGAACGGGGTGATATGACATTGACGAGGGTTACCTAACCATCTAATGTGTTTATGCAGTAAGAACAAACCTTCAACGCATGAGCCCTAGCTGTAAATAGGATCGGCATAGTTCCCATATAGGACACCAGGGGCCTACGTCCATAACGCTCGAGAAGCGTCAGAGGGCACCATGTGCAAGGGGCTACGTCCATAACGCTCTGGATAACGTCAGAGGGCACCTGGAGCCTGCGTCTCCGGCGGAGCGCACAGGTAATAGGAAAGTGCATAAAGCCCATACGTCAGGTAATGTTCTCCCCACCCAATGTACCTGTCAAGTCGCATCCACGACCATGTACCTCTACTAACTGCTAAGTCTCCTAACATGCCTCTATTAGCAGTTAGCCCTAACGCATGCGCATGGGGGATCAGCCCACACGCAAGAACCTCTATATGCTTCTCATCTCACACATCATCGTGTATAACTGTGTCAAGGTTTATGCAATGCACTAAGCTAGTGGTAGTCCCTTAACTCTAAGTCCATATGCAATCAAAGGATAAATAACAAGGTACAACTAATATCACTGAGCAGGCAGTAATCAAGACTAGAAATAAATGAACAGTGATATATAATAAAAATCAGACTGAATATAAACAGTATAATGGCAAGGTATCTTGCCTGGTGTGTCTTCTGGTATGGTGCGATGATCTGTCATGTCCAATAGTCTAATAGCCACGATCAAGGTACCCGGGTCCGAAATCGGAAGGAAGTAAGGATAGGATTAGTCATGATCAGCTAAGATAGTATAATTTTTGCAGAGAGAAGTTTTATACTAATTTTTAGAAAATACTTATAATACTTAAAAATGCCTTTTACTAGTGATAATAATTTTTAGGAAAAATACTTGTATAATAATGTAAAAAATTTACATCTGATTAGTCAAATACTCTAAGTTGTAAATAGTGGAAACTATATTTTAAAATATCTTCTTTAAAAATACTTCTAAATCATTTAGACCAAAAATATAACTGGTCAAATATATAAATTGAAAAGAATATTTTAGTGTTAAAAACTAACTTAAAATTTGCTAGAAAATATTTGTTCAATTTAATAATAGTAATAATAATGTAAATAATAATTTTAACAAATAATAAAATAAATGACAAATTTTAGTAATTAAGGTATTTTTTTATAATACCCTAATATTGCAAATAATTTATACTGATAATAATAATAATAATAATAAAATAAGAATAACAATAATAATAAATAAAATAATGATAATAAAACTTACTCATCTGCTGCTGTTCCTCTTAAAGGAAGGAAGAAGTAATAATTGTAGAGAGAGAGGGTGAGAAATCGAGATAGAGAGAGATGGGGAGTGCGGGGTTTACCAGAGGGGTTTGGCTCGGCGCAGCTGGACGGAGATCCGGCAGGCGGATGGGCGAGTCGGGTGGCGGCTCACGCGGTGGCTGCTCGCCAACAGACGACGGCAGAGGGATCCCGTGCGGGGAAGACGGCGGGGGGAAGACGCCGGCGGTCCAGCGCCGGGGTTTGGGCGGCAGATCCGGTGGTCGGCGGCGCGGCCTCGGTCCGACCAACTGCGAGGATGGCGGCGAGGGTTTGTCGGCGACCGTGCGTGCTCCTGATGGCACGGCAGCCAGGAAAGCGGAGAGTGTCGGCTCGGCTGGTAGATGTTTCCGACGAGGCGCTCGCCGGCGTAGGGGCCCTGGGACGTCGGCGGCGGGGACAGGTAACGGCTGTTCTATTCTTCTACTTCTTTTCTTGTTTTGTTGTGATGGTGGGGTGATTGGTGTTGAGCGGCGATGGCGAGGGTGGTGGTATTTGGCCGGGAGTGCGGCCGAGTTGTTGGGTTATGGTGTCGAGGAGGTGGTGTGAGATCAGGAGGGTGGTGGTGGTGATGATGGAGGGGTTGCGCCATGGTGGTGGCAGCGGCAGTTGGGAGTTGCCGGAACATCGGGGCAATGGTGGTGGTATTGTTGTGCCGGGACCGAGAGGTGGAGGCCGGAGTGCCAGTGGTAGTGGCTGGGAGATTGAAAAGTCCGTGTCGGGGGTGTCCGACACGGCTGGGTGAACGTCCGGGATCGGACGGTCGAAATATGTATTTGTAGAAGAAGGAAAAAAAATAGTGGAAGAGAGTAGCGACACCGACACGATGCACATCTGGTTGGTTGTGGATGGAAATTGCTGGAGGAGTACCTCTCCTTTTATAGGAGGTGGGAATTCCCAGTTGGATAGGGATTGGAATTGTTTAAATTCCAATTAGATAAATCACCTATTTATTTAAACTGATTTAAAATAACTCAATCCCATTTCAAATCAAATCTAGAAAAATACTACTCTTCATTTAAACTATTTTTAAATAAATTCAATAAAATCTTTTGCAATTTAATTTACCATATTTAATCAAATATTAAGTAAACAAGATCTCAAATATTATTTTCATAGTTAAATATTTATGAAAATAATTAATTTCGAAAATCACTATAAATACTTTAAATATTTAAATCATAAACTAGCTTTTGTAAATATCAAGATTTATTAATAAACAAATTTTTACATTTGTAAAATATTAACCAAAATTTCCAAATTACCATTTATTTGTAAACGGTGAATAAAATAACCTTTTTATACAAAAATAAAAATATTATAAAATTTATAATAAAATATTTTTCTAACATATGTACCTCGACACATATTCGCACTCGTCGTGCAATTACAAAAAAAATAAAATTTTGTGCACGACGTAAAATACGACTACGCGATACAATAACAAATTTTAAATCAGTACCAAAATAAAATAAAATACAAACAGTAGAAATTTAGGGGCTTTACAATGTAGTAACATGAAACTTAAGGTGGATTGGCCAGTTAAGTCAAAAGAACAAGACTACATGAAAGTGCTATGTATCAAGTCTTATAAAGTCTGATATCAAAACCCATTCATGGACTGAACATCAAAATGGTATAGGGACTGGACCAATTAATTCTAGGTGATTGAACTTAATGGATCCAAGAATAGGTAAAGGCTCCTCACATGCCACTGTCATTGGCAAGCCAAAGTCTGAATCCAAATGCAGTAGGACAGTAGCATCAAGTAAAGTCTGAACTTGGACAAGGACTGCTCTGGATGGATGCATAGGTATGCTACAGGTGAATGTGGATTCTCAAATGTAAGAATAGGGAAGTATGCTAGTTGGATGTAGTGGAACAGTTCATGACCATTGCAGTGTATCAAATGTATATGGGTTAACTCAAGTTTAAAAGGGCAGATACTCAAGGGATACCTGGGTGAACCTGTGGCACTGAATCAAGGAATGCAAAAGGCAGATCAAAATGATTACTGTGAACTAAATATGTGTCTATAGCAAGGTTAAGGGTCAGAACCTAAGGTAATATGAGGAATCCCTGAGTATCAACCGATGCCTCATACTTGGACCTCAGTATGCAGGACAAACTCTTATGGTATCTGAACATTTGGATGTCCAAAGACTGAACAAAAAGGGAAGGGCAATCAAGAGGCAGCACCTAGGCTAATACTACTATGGATTGGCATACTAAGTAATTCAGAACCTAAAGAATGATAATTAACATGATGTGAGGGCTGGAACAAGGTCTAAAATCCAAATCCTAAAGGTCAACACTATAAAACATACAAATGTAAGAAGGAGCAATAAATGTAGTGATGAAATTCTAATAAGGACCGGACAGATGCTTAACTTCTAAAATGGACATCAATTGGGTTTCTGATACTGCAATGATGCAGGACAGATGTTAGGATATGTAGATGAGTGACACATGAGTGTCAAGGTAGTGTCAAAAACAAGTGTGTGCAGCTATGTCATGAGTGGAAGCAGTGAGCTAATGAAATGTGAAATGGTCTATGCAATGTAAAATAGTGCTCGACTGCAACCAGAGCAACTGGGCAATTATTGGAATGCATTGGTGCATGTGCGGTTAACATTCAAGTGTCAATGAGTGTATCACAATGTGTCAAAGAGGTGCACAGGCAATGAATTGTTCAGAACTGTGAGTCCCGAATGTATAGGCAATATAGGATCTGTGGATCTTGCCATGGCTCGAATAGGCCATAGCTCGAAGCTAAACTCTCTAAACCCTCTGTCAGTCACTAGACCAACCTACCAAAGCAATTTGGTAGTGAATCGAGGCATGTCGAGTGAGCAGTGGCACCCTAGCAGCAGAGGAACACTGTACACAAGCCTAATTCATTGCTAAGTGTCCTTGTGTCCCTTCTCACACATCAAAGCATCACGAATTCAACTCAGTCGTATGCCATTGCAATCCATAGATAATTAGCTACCCAAAAATATAATTATATCAGAAATTGGTGAACAAAACATCCTATGAGCATTTCATCAAACACCTTAGATACGTATCCGATACTCTTCCTATATGCATCTCTAATGGATCCAATTTTGATCCAACTCTTTCCTAATGCTAGAAGGATCCTAAATGAATGCATTTATGGAAGAAATTCTAGAATTTAAAGGTTTAGAGGGCTCTTACCAATTGGGAGTTGGAATCCCAATGAAAATATCGAGATTTAGATCTCCACCAAGCTCCAATGGTCAAATTGCTCCAAATCCTTTCTAGCTAGCCTATATAGACCTCCTCTACTCAAGGGGAGTGATTTATAATTGGTTTGGTTGAATTTGGAGTTGATTTGAGGAATGGGGGAAATTTGGGGAAGAACACCAAAACTAGGGGTTAGGGTTTCAATGAAATAGGAAGGAAGGGGGCTAATGATGACTTAAATAGTGGGGGAAACCCTATGTGGCTGGCCATGAAGGTGTGGGCTAGGGTTTGGTCAGTTGCATTAGCTACAAGTCTTCCTATTGTCATTTAGAGGCCCTTTTTAAGAAAAGGCCCAAAGTGGTTTGTCATTCTAAGTCAATTCTAGCCTATTCAAGCTATTCTAACATAATTAGATCCCAACTAATCAAGTCTAAGTCCACTAGCTAGGTTCTATGGTCATGGTTAGCTTCTAGTCAATGTAGTTCTAACGTTTCACTAACTATAGATACTAACACAATGCATCCAATTAAATAATATTAAAATAATCAAAAATTCACCAATTTCACTAACATGATTTAAATCTATTATTTATTAACTAACATGATCAATTTTACAAAAGTTCAAAATTACCCTCATTTTAGAAAAGTGGTTGTTACAGGATGGTCACCATCGAGTAAAAGGTCTGGTAGATCCTCAGGCTCCTCAACCAAATCTGGTTAAACAAAACCAGTAGGGTCAGACCCCCGATAGCAAGTACCACAAAGGAAGCCAAACTATGAACTAAAACCAGCATATAAATTATAACAACACTATAGTAAAGCAGAGATCGAGACAGAAAAATAAAATGGTTCCACAATGTATATAAAAAAATTTGAAACATGTAGGAATATAGCATGTGAACATGTAAGATAAACTGGCAATGTGAGGATGTAATGAAGCTGGGACATTTAAGGATGTGGATCATGTACTGTATGTAAGTACTAAAAAGAAAGACAAATGACAAGATGACTTAGGAATTATTCTAAAACCGAATTACAACCCGTAAACCCAAACAAGGACCGAGGTTGCAGCCCTTCTTCTGAACAGAACATAGCCTCTAATCATTGCTGAAATGAGTAAGCAGGACAAGAGTTAGACAAGGACGACAAGACTATACATGACTGGACTCCATCCATCAATTACGACCAAGCAGTGAGTATGGATTGATACATTAGCAAACTGGATTATCACAATACTAATTACTAACATATGCATTTTGAGAAATTTGATCCGGCTGCCCGCTCAACAGACTATCCAGCTAATACAGGCTAAAGTCAATAAGAATAAATAGTGGATATATCGCTCGCGAGACAAATGTATCCTATAGACATATAAAAGGTGTAACACTCGACGGTGCGCTAGAAGTGTGCTCATCAAGACAGATAGCTCCAAATCCCATATGAAGGAATGGGGTCGGAACAAAGGGCATGAAGGCAACCGAGAAATTCTCCCCTTGTAATGCATCTAGATAATCAAGCTAGTTGTTTAGCCATTAACATTATCATTTGGGATTCTGGTTTGGCATTCTGCAGAATCTATTCTAGATACGAGACATGAAAGACTAGACAATACGAGTAAGAAAGTACACTATAACAAGCCACAATAAGACAAGACAGGTAATCACAACTGGAATACGCTACTCTGTTTGCCATTAAATATCAAAACAAGAATTACAGAGAAACTCGATTTGATTGCAAACTTTGAAAGTACAAAAGAGAGCCTAGAAAGAAATCATAGAAAACAGTCTAAGTATAATTGTTTTTGATTCTGGAGGGGTGACGATGGAGGCCCAGAAAAGTGTAGCAACTCTGCCTTACTCCTTGGACTATCAGACACAGTATTTGTTCTTGAAGAAATTTGCTAGCCTTTGATTGCCAACCTTTAGCATGAGTATTACCCTGCTATTTATAGTAATTCCTGCATAAAGCAGATTTTCGGCTGCATAGAGGGCCACGTGGCTACGTGTCTGTAACAGCACACGAAGACTCGATCTTGGGCTGCCAGCTGGTGGGGGTTGTTGAGATTTCTTTGTTATAGCAAATCTGGGTGGTTGAGACTTGGTCAAATTGCCATATGTCCCGCCCACAAAGTAGAGCCTGAATCGTTTTGGCCGCATAGTGGCCTTAGGAGCCTTTCTTCTGCGGCTCTGCTCTGCTTGGCCATATGGGATCTTCGAGAACCTTGCTTCTGTGCTTGGTTTCAATTGGCCGTATGGGATCTTTGAGAGCCTTGATTCTTTGGCTTGGCTTCACTTGGCCGTATGGGATCTTCGAGAGCCTTCCCTCTGCGGCTCGAATCCACTTAGTCGCAGGGGGTCTTCGAAAGCCTTACATCTACGGTTCAAGTTTTCTTAGCCGCATAGGATCTCCAGGAGCATGCCTTCTGCGACTTAGTTTTACTTGACCGTAGGGGACCTTCGAGAGCCTTCCCTCTATGGCTTGCTTTCTCTTGGCCGCATAGAGTGATGATCCTCATAAACTTCATCTTTTCCATGCTTCTACAAGACCCCCTTCAAAGGTTTCAAATTGCAAATTTGGAATACTTTGAATAAGAAGCATGGAGACATTCATAAAACGTTAAGCCGCTGGAAAGCTTCGAGCTGCAGGGAGATCTTGATCTGCAGGAAAATTTTGAGCCGCAGAGAGACTCTGTCCAGCTGTCACCGTCGCATTTAATGCTCGGATTTACATTTTAGATTTGGGCTCTCTTTTCAATATAAAGATGACGGTTACTAAGGATAAAATCCAAAAGGCCATCATTATCTTTTAATGGCATGATAACCGAAGCGACGCCTATCCATTTACGCTTCTTGGTGGCCTATAAATATATAGGCCGTACGGCAGCGAGAGAACTCCTATTGCTTTCTTTTTTCGTCCGCTTCTTGGTGGCCTATAATATACGACGCCTATCCATTGTTGAGATTTTGTTGTAACGAATCTGGGTGGTTGAGACTAGGTTAAATTGCCATGTGTCCTCTCCACAAAATAGAGTCTGACTCATTTTGGCCGCATAGTGGCCTTAGGGGCCTTGCTTCTGCGGCTCGGCTCCGCTTGGCCGTATGGATCTTTGAGAACCTTGCTTCTGCGGCTTAGTTTCACTTGGCCGCATAGGATCTACGAGAACCTTCCCTTTGCGGCTCGAGTCCCCTTAGCCGTATGGGGCCTTCCATAGCCTCGCTTATGCGGCTCAAATTATCTTAGCCGCATGAGGTCTTCAGGGGCACTGCTTCTGCGGCTTAGTTTTGCTTGGCCGCATGGGGTCTCCAGGAGAACTGCTTCTGCGAATTAGTTTCACTTGGCCGAATGGGGTCTCCAAGAGCACTGCTTCTACGGCTTAGTTTTATTTGGCCACATGGAGTGATGATCCGCATAAACTCCATCTTTTCCATGCTTCTACAAGACCCCCTTCAAAGTTTTCAAATTGCAAATTTGAAATACTTTGAATAAGAAGCATGGAGAAGAAAGTCAAACCGCAGGAAAGCTTCGAGCCACAGAAAGATTCCGTCCAGGCTGTCCAACTGTCATTTACTGCATTTAATGCTCTGATTCAGTTTTAGATTTGGTGCTGTCCTTTTGGTTACTGTGACAGATATAAAGGATCATTATTCTCTCTTAGTGGGTGCGATAACTGAAGCGACGTCTATCCGTTTCCACTTCTTAGTAGCTTATAAATATGTAGGCCGTACAGCAGTAAGGAAACTCCTATTACTTTCTTTTTTTATCCTTTTTTCATCCAACATTCTTTTCTGCTCCCGATCAGCCATGGCCCCCGAAGCCTCTAAGTCAACCGACGCTGCTAACAGAGAAAAAGGGCTTGCCTCTCCGTCACTAGCTGTGGACTCATTCTCTATCTTGTCGTACAGCCTCCTATCCACGGTAAGGATAGTGGGAGAACGAAATGCTTTGAATTCAGATGGCCATTTCGCATGCTTTATGCGCGGGTCTGACCATATTTTGCCGCTGTGTCATGGCTTTCATGCCTTTAGCGCACAGTTGGCCTTTATGGGCCTGTGCTGTATGTGCTCTGTGTGACTGGGCCACATGGGCCGAGCCGCATAAGAACCAGAGCACATGTGGCCTGTACTCTGTCTGTATTCGGGCCGTATAGATTCCACACGATTGAGCCGCATGAGCTCTCCTCTGATCTGGGCCGCGAGTGTTCTATTGTTGCTGGGCCGCATAAACTAAGAGAGAAACCCATTCACTTTGTTTACTTATGATTGCTAAACTCTTTCTTTTTTATATTCCATGGGGATCTGGCTAGCGAATTCCCTAAGGACTGGTATCGGCAGTTTTAGATGTGGTGAAGATGCAACACTTGACACACACATCAGACAGCTCAGAACTCTTCATGCCTTGGAAGGGATTTTCTCAGATGGTAGGAAGAACCTTTATACATCGGAGAGTCGGACGGTAGTTGGGCATCGTCATAAAAGTTCTGCTTTTACGGCTCTCCAAGTAGGCAAAAGCAACACAAGGGATGTTGTTTTGAAGGTATGGCCTTTTGGAGAAATGGGCCTAGGACGTCCGCAATACGGAGAAGATAAAGTTAGCGCTTATAGATGCTTTTAGCATGCTATATTTACCCTCCTCCGTATAGCTTCTCGAAGGTTCAACAGCCTTTGTTGCTCAGCAATAAAACATGACTCCTTTCGAGGGCTACAAAACTACTTTTTGACGAAGGTGCAGTACTGCCAAATTGACCAAACTGTGTGTTGCTGAGGAGTAATAGATTTTCTTTTTTCTTTTTGCTGTTGGAGATGTAGTCCTATGAATGTAAATGATTTTGGATAATAGAATACATTCACTCCATTTTTTTGTTTGTGGTATCTGTGGTGCTTGTACTAGAGGGGCTAATACAATATTTGCGATTGATAAATGACATCTTACTGGGGGACTTTTTGTGGACCTATTGCCTTTTTGTGCATCTGGAGATGCGAGCAATAGATTTGAATAATATTTTGCGGACCTATTACCCTTTTGCGTACTAGTAGTGCGGGTAATAGATTTGAAACATTTTTGTAGACCTATTACCCTTTTGCGCACTGATAGTACGGGTAATAGATTTGAAACAAAACCTAACAGAGTAATATGTACGTGATAGTTTCTGTGGTCTTAACACCATGATTTAATCCCGGGTCGGGTTCAGGTGTTAAGTCAAGAGACCATCGGTATCAGAGGTAATATGGATGTAACACACGATAATCAGGAATAATTTTTTTGGTGGACCTATTACCCTTTTGTGCATTAGCAGTACGAGTAATAGATTTGAAACAAAACCCAACAGACGTAATATGGACGTGATAGGTTCTGTAGCCTTAACACCGTGATTTTATCCCAGGTCGGGTTCAGGTTTTAAGTTAAGAGACTGTCGGTATCAGAGGTAGGGGGGACGTGACACGATAATCAGAAATAATTTTTGGTGGACCTATTATCCTTTTGCGCACTGGTGGTGCGAGTAATAGATTTGAAGTAAAACCTAACAGAGGTAATATGGACGTGATAGGTTCTGTGGCCTTAACACCGTGATTTTATCCCTGGTCGGGTTCAGGTGTTAAATTGAGATACTATCAGTATCAGAAGTAATATGGACGTGACCCACGATAATCAGAAATAATTTTTAGTGGACCTATTATCCTTTTGTGCACTGGTGGTGCGAGTAATAGATTTAAAATAAATCCCAACAGAGGTAATATGGATGTGATAGGTTCTGTGGCCTTAACACCGTGATTTTATCCCGGGTCGGGTTCAAGTGTTAAGTCAAGAGACTGTCGGTATCAGAGGTAATATGGACGTGACATACGATAATCAGGAATAATTTTTGGTGGACCTATTACCCTTTTGCGCACTGGTGTTGTGAGTAATAGATTTGAAACAAAACCCAACGGAGGTAATATGGACGTGATAGGTTCTGTGGCCTTAACACCGTAATTTTATCCCGGCGGGTTCAGGTGTTAAATCGAGAGATTATTGGTATCAGAGGTAATATAGATGTGACACACGATAATCATGAATTTTTGGTGGACCTATTATCCTTTTGTGCACTGGTGGTGGGAGTAATATACTTGAAATAAAATCCAACAGAGGTAATATGGACGTGATAGGTTATGTAGCCTTAACACCGTGATTTTATCTCGGGTCGGGTACATGTTAAGTCAAGAGACTATCAGTATCAGAGGTAATATGGACGTGACACACGATAATCATGAATAATTTTGGTGGACCTATTATCCTTTTGTGCACTGGTGGTGCGAGTAATATATTTGAAACAAAATCCAACAGAGGTAATATGGACGTGATAGATTCTGTGGCCTTAACACCGTGATTTTATCCCGGGTCGGGTATAGGTGTTAAGTCAAGAGACTATCGGTATCAGAGGTAATATGGACGTGACACATGATAATCAGGACCAGAAAGTTTGCTCAGAGATGGCAATAAACCTGGTAAACTCTGGCGGGGTGAAGCATCAGGGTGAAAGTTTAGAGGTATTAAGTATACATGACTTGTCACCCAGGAGGATGCATTGTGAATCCACTCAGAGCTTATAGAGTGTGAGTTTAGAGGTACTTAGTGTACATAACTCGACAGTCTGGGAGATTTGGTGGTTTGAAAAAGTACCAGCATGTCCTTAGGCATAGTATTTCTTCAGGAACTTGCTGTTTATGGGCATCATGAGCAAGTGTCTATTCTGTTTCGTGAGCCGGTATGCACCGTTGAAGAATACGGTATCGATGATGAATGGACCCTCCCATTTGGGCTGGAATTTGTCGCAGTTTTGTGAGTTATGACCATCGATCTGCGAACGACCAAGACGAGATCGCCTACTTGGAATGTCCTCTGCTTGAATTTCTTATTGAAGGACCGATAGATGCGTGCTTGATAGAGCTTGATGCTTTGTTGAGTTTGCAAACGCTTCTCGTCTAAGGCTTCCAATTCTTGTAGCCGTTGGCGGTAGTTATCGTCCGACGTCAATCGGTAAGTAAGGGCCACGCAAAGCGATGGGATCTGGGTCTCCAATGGGAGAACTGCCTCGCTCTCGTACACCAGAGAGAACGGTGTATTACCTGTAGCCATCCGAATTGTAGTACGGTATGCCCATAAGCATTCGCCCACCTTTTCATTCCAGTCGTATTTGTTTGAGGACAAAAACTTTTGAGAAGCTTGATTATGGTCTTACTAAAAGCTTCATCCAGACCATTGGCCGAGGGGTTGTATGCCGTTGACGCAACATTCTGGATTCGATTCTTGTCACATAATCGATAGAAAGCATGTCTTGCGAACTACGAACCATTGTCATGAATGATCCTCCGGGGTAGTCCAAAATGGTAGATGACGTGATATTTTATGAAACTAATCACGTTTGATGTCTTTACCTCTGCCAGCGAAATAGCTTCCGTCCACTTGGAGAAGTAGTCAGTGATTGCAAGTATAAACCGGTGTCCCTAGACACGACGGGGTAACTGGGCCAATGATGTCCATTCCCCATGCTTCAAATGGCCAAGAGGCCACTGTTGGGTGCAAGAACTCGGATGGCAGATGTACGAAGTCTGCGTGGATCTGACAAGCCTTATATTTCTTTGAATAATCGACTGCGTCTGCTACCATCGTGGGCCAGTAATAGCACATCCGACGGTGACGGTCCTTCAACTTCGGGCGAGGTTGGTAAGCCCCACAAACGCCATCGTGAGCCTCACGTAAGGCTTCTTTAGCTTCTGCATTAGACAAACATCTTAACAGTAGTCCATCGTTAGATCGTCGATATGACATTTTTGTTTCGGTGTCATAAAAGAATTTGAGAGAACGCTTTCTGATTGAAGTCGCTTCTTTCACATTCTCAGACAGAATTTCGTAGACTGCAAAGTCGATGAACGAAAGTCCAGTCTTGCACGTCATTGGTTCTCTGGGCGGAGTAACTTGTACCTAGTTGAATTTTGTTTTGGGACAGACTAGCTCACGGCCTATCACGTCAACTAGATGATGAGCATGATTTGGAATCGCCAAACAAGCGGCAAGGCCTGCTAAGGCATCGGCTTCAATATTCTGGAGTCTTGGAACATGCTCTATAAAGAACCACTCCAAGGTTACAATGATGGCAATTACTGTCTAATGATAAGGAATCAGGTCCGCGTTCCGAACCTCGTATGAGCCTCGAATTTGATTGGCAATCAACTGCGAGTCGCCATACGCTTCTAGGTATTCGACCCCCACCTCTTTTGCGAGTCGGAGCCCGATGACCAGAGCATTATATTCAGCTACGTTGTTTGAACAGGGTTCTGTGAGAGAATATGCCCGATTGACCACCAATCCAGAGGGAGAAATTAATACTATCCCGACTCCAGCGACGATATCACCTTGGGGCCCCATCCTTAAAGTGCCGTCAAAGAACATTCGCCAAATGTCATCATGTGAAGTCATGTTTGAGTTAACGACTTCGTCTGGGATTTCTTCATAGATTCTGGTTATTTCTGAGCCTGGATGGGCTGCTAAGAAGTCGGCCAAGGCTTGACCTTTGACAGCCTTTTGTGGAACGAAAACCATTTCGTAGGGGATAACAGTATCGCCCATGTGGCTAGACGAGAACTGAGTGTGCTGGCTTGGTCATGAGAACCCTGAGGGGGCTAACTCGTGAGACAACATGGATGGTCTGTCCTGTCACATAGTATCATCTTTTCTGAATGGCGAACACCAAGGCAAGGCATTCCTTCTCCACGGCGGTGTACCTATGCTCCGGTCCCACCGTCATTCGGCTGAGGTAATATATGGCTTGTTCATGCCCCGCATCATTGTTCTATGCTAGCAAGGTGCCGAGGAAGTGTTCCATCGTCCGTACATAGAGCATGAAGGGCTTTTCGACGACCGGGGCTACCAAAACTGGCGGATTTGTTAGGTATTCCTTAATATCGTCAAAGGTGTGTTGACATTCCTCATTCCATACGAAATAGACGCCTTTCTCCCTGAGTTGTGTGAAGGGTTGACATCGTCCTAAGAGGTTAAATATGAACCTCCTGATGTAGGCTAGTCTTCCCTGAAGGCCACGGAGTTCACAGAGGTTCCTTGGTGGCTCATTTCCAGGATTGCTTTTGTTGTGTCGGGGTCTATGTGAATACACCGAAAGTAATGACAAATCCCAAGAACTTCCTGCTGGACACGTCCATGAAAGACTTGGTGGGATTCATCTTCAGATTGTGCGCTCGCATAAGGTCGAACACTGTCCTCAAATGTAAGTGATCATCCTTGGAGCGACTTTTGATGGCGATGTCTTCATTGTAGCACTCCACTGACTTGCGCAAGTGATCTCTGAAGATGACACTCATAGCTCGTTGATATAGCACCGACGTTCTTTAGTCCGAAGGGCATAACTGTGTAACAATACACGCCGATCGGTGTTCGAAATGACGTATGCTTCTCATCCTCAGAAGATATTTTGATTTGGTTGTATCCTGAAAAACCATCCATAAATGACATACGTTCGAAGCCACACGTATTATTGATCATTATGTCGGTGATGGGAAGAGGAATTCATCCTTAGGGCATGCCGCATTCAGATTACGGAAGTCGATGCAGATTCGATTTTTCTATTCTTCTTGACGACTGGTACTATATTAGCTATCCCGTCAGGGTGCTGATCCTCGTGGATGAAACCGCTAGCTATAAGCTTATTTACTTTACTTCGATGGAGTTCATGATGTCTGGACGGAACCGCCGTTGCTATTGTTTGACTGGTTTTGCGTCCGGATGAATGTTGAGCTTATGAAGTGCAATATCGAGGTTTAGCCCTGGTATGCCTTCATAGCTCTAAGCGAAAATGTCGATATACACTCTGACGAGTTACAATAACGACTCTCGCTCGCCGTCCGTCAGGCTTTTACTAACGAAAATTGGCTTTGGAGAGGATTCCTCACCGAGGTCAACTTGCATAACTTTGTCTTTAGTGGAAGGGTCTCGTTGTTCAAAGCGCTTCTCCTAGTGGGCATCCAGCTTGTACCCATGGTTTCAATTCAAGAGGTTCAAGTAGATCATCTTCTTCCTCTACAATATCAGCGGATGTCATGTTGACAGACAATGTCTGCATGAATATATCTCCAATGCTATCATCTCAATCGTATGTAGGTGATTCGGATGAGTGAGAATGCCACTCACATTCCTTATCGGAGCTCTCGGACGTTGTTGTGGTGTAACATAACCGAGGTCGCATTTGGACTTGTTGTAATAATCTCGAGGTTTCCAGCCGGGGCTGACAGCTGCAGAGGCGATCACCGACCGTTGCCGTAATTTAGACCTGGGGTAGTCTCCATGTCGTACCCCTTTTTGCATGAAGTACTTGGCTTGGGGACTATACAAGTAGAGCGGCAATCTTCCAGCGTCGGGTTCGAGATCGAACTCTTGTGGTATGAAAGGTTGAGGACCTTCTTTTCGACCGAAGATGATCGTGTGATCCCCTTGTCTTCTGCCTGGGACTAGGAAGTAGGCACATCTAATGGGAGCAAGTCGGTTTGCGGTATGGACGGTTGTCACCTGTGTGTGCAGGTTAATGTCTAGACGTGCCCCACAACATACATCAGATCAAGCTTAATACACTCAGGATAGTTCAACGGTAGCCTCTTATTGATAAAATAAGAAATTTTGTCTACAGGGATTACATCATCAGGAGAGGGACTATCCACCTGTATAACAAGATACTTCGCAAGTTCTGCCTCCTCTTCAGCTACCCCCTACGTGACCGGAGGTTGGGATGCTGTCTTGGGCAACTTAACCACTAAGGGTTCTGCTTGTAGCCTTGGCTTGCCTGAAGGCCTCGGATCAACGCTTGGTTGCCGGCTCGTCTTGGGAAGACGGATAACCATCGGCTCGACAGAGGACTTTGTATCTTTCGATTGCCCTTGACTGGATTTTGGTAATCAGATCACCATCGGCGCCACCGAGGGTCTTGCATCTTCCGCTTGCCTTTGATTGGATTTCGGCAATCGAATCACCATCGGCCCAACGACGGGTTTTGGCTCCTGACTGGATCTCGGGAGTCGGATGACCATCGGTTCCAACGGCGCAGGGGCGGAGGAACCGGGCGCTTCTTTATGCAAAGTTGCGACAAGGGGTGTAAACCCTCTAAATTTTTACTACAATTTAAAAATTTTATTTCGGTATTTTGCCTTTTTCGTTTTGGTAATGTACGACGAGTACAAATGCTTGGTACAAAATAGTTAATTAATTCGAAAAGTATTTTATTATAAACTTTTATAGCAAATACATATTTTGGATCGAAATACTAATATGAAAGTAAGATTTTGTTTTAGTCAAAACATTTTGTTATATTTTCTTGTAAAAAAACTATTTTACAAAGTATGGTTATTAATTTCTAAAATAATATGTAAATATTATTTGCAAACAAGATACATGAAATTTATTCATGTATGTATTTTAGAAATTTTCCTTTTATTTATTTTTCTAAATTCAATAAAAAGTATCTTGCAGTAATTTCTATTTAAAAATATTAATTATGATTTTCGAAATTATGAATATTATTATTATAAAACATTTTTTGAAAACTTTATGTAATTAGATATGATAATTTAAATTAAGTTTTAAATTATTAAATTTATTTAACTTATAGATGTGAATTATCTATATTTAAATTGGATTTGGATTTAGATATGAATGTATTAATTTAAATTAAATAAGTAAATTATCTATTTGGGTTTTAAAATCAATCCTTATCTACCAAGGATTCCCTCAACCCTATAATATAGGGGAATTTCCCATTTAATTCTCCAATTATCTCCAAATATTTCTTTACAAAGTGTTGTGCATCGTGTCTGTGTCCATCCGTTCTTATTTCATTATTTATACATGTACATTATCTACCTCATCGTGTCGACAACCCCGACACGATTCATCAAAAATCCTAAACAAACCCTAAACCCTATTGGCCACCCTCCTCTCCTTCCTGCCACCCGAGCACAGCATCCCAACCACGTCCTGCCTCCCCTGACCACCACCAATAACGACCATCGCCACCCTAGTCTCCTGCCTCACCGCGACCCAGCACCATCATCATCACCACCGCCACCTCGCTGCCATCAACACCGACAGTCCACAACCACCATCCTCATCCTTAGACACCACCACCACGGACAAACTGTCCCCCGCTCTGATCATCCAAACCACCGTCACCTGTTGGCAACCACCCCTCCTCGTTCGATCATCGTCACCAAGCCCGCCGTTCCGACAGTAGGTCAATACTACGATCGCCACCACACTGCTATTACCATCTCCTTCCCGAACCCCTGCTTACCAAACCTTCGACCAACTCCGCCAACGTGACCACCTCCCTGGAAATCCCAAGCCTCGGCTAACTAGGGGTGCAACTTGGGTGGGCTAAACCCGAACCCGATCGGGTAAACCCGTTAATGGGTTGGGTTAGGGTTGAAGATATTCGGGTTCGGGTTTGGGCTCGGGTTAAAATATTTGAACCCGATCAAAAATTGGGTTGGGCTTGGGTTCATGTGTTGGGTATATATAATATATAATATATATTATATATAAGATATATATATATATATATATAATATTATTTTTCATACTACTTAAATAAAAAGTTTAAACTATAATTTTTTTCATCCGAACTCTTCAATTCCTTGTCCTAAATCTCATTTCAGTTTTTTTTGTAATGATTGAGGCTTTATTGCTATTGTTATACATTTAATATTACTCTTGTTTAAAATTATTTCAAATATCATATTAGAGTCCGATAAACCCGTGGACCCGACCCAACCCGAGCCCAACCCGATCCTCCGGACTTGGTCTTGGACGTTCATATGTTGAACCCGAAGTCGGATCGGGCTTGGGGGCTAGGCTTATGATCTATCGGGTTGGCTCGTGTTGACCTCAAACTCGACCCAATCCGCCCGAGTTGCACCCCTACGGCTAACCCAAACCCGACCACCAAAATACTACCCAAATAATGAACCACACGCACCCCTGTCACGATCGACGACCACCATCGGTCATCGCCCCACAATAAACCCTCACCACCGGTTTAACCACCGTCCGCATCCAACCCAAAAGAAACCCAAAGGAATAGAAGGAACGACCCATACCTATCCCCGCACCGAGACTGCCCTCGTCGCCGCAAGCCACCATACCAGCGCCGGCTGTGCGCCTCCTCCGCCGCGTCGGATCGCTCGAACACCCACCAAATTTGCGTCCCAGCCGGTGACCCACCAACGCCATGGCCGGCACGCTCCACCGCGCCTGGCCACGTCCGGAGACACCACCCCACTTCTTCCGTACCTCCGCCCCACCGGATCTCCGCCGCTGCGCTGGTCTTCCGCGGACGGATCCGCCGCACCGTCGAACTTTCGAGCACCGAGCGGCCGTGCTTGGCCCCAGCGCCAGCGACTCGAGCATCCACCGCCGCCCCGGACTTCCGATCGCCGCCTACACCCGCCTCCCCGCCGCGTCCGATCTCACCGAGCCCTCTGTGAAAACCCCCACCGCACCGCTTCCAAGCTGCGCGCATCCGACGCGCCCGCCTGTGAAGCCCCTCCCAAGTCTCCGGTCGTGGCGCCACCGCCATCCGCGCCGCCCTAGCCGGTAAGCTCTCCGGCTCTGCTCACTCTCCGACCCCCTCCTTCCCTCTTCTCACTGCTTCGACTGACCCTTTCTTATTCTTAATTTATTATTATTATTATTATTATTATTATTATTATTACTTGAGCACTGTTAATCTGTTTCAGAGTGTATTATTATATTATTATTATTATTATTATATATTATTTGTATTATTATTGTATTAAGAATGTATGTATGTACTGTATATATAATATATTATTAGTATTTTTGTATTATTAATATAATTATTTTAATGGCTACTACTAGTAAAGCAGTATGTGGACATTATTATATTTTACTAGTATTTAGTTATTAATATTAGGGATTGTGGTTATTAGTTTAATTATTATATTTTTAAAGTTATCGTTTTAGAATATGTATTATTGTTTTAAAAGGATAGCTATAGATGAAATTTCAAATTTGGAGGTTTGACCAAAAATATTTTCCTAGATTTTTATATATTTGAAAATATTTTTAACTAATAGATTTCTACGAAAAAATCCTACCTTTACACTTAAGGTTTTGTCTAAATACGATTATGATTTTCAACCTAATTAACTTAAAGGTATTTTTGGACTAACATAATTACTTTCAGAAATTTTTTTATATAACTATTTTCAAGTATTTATTTAAACTCATAGAATATATTTTGAGAGATTAAATAGTTTTCTAAATCATATATTATTTATCCATTATTTCTTTGATTTTTCTGTCCGTAACCAATCTTTCTATCCCTTTGTAAATTCTTTCCTTCCACCTATTGACCCTAACTAATTCAACCGTTATAAACCAATAGAACTGTCCGTACCACCACCCGAGGTCACCTTGCATAGTTGTTACACCGATGTCGCAGTTCGTGCCACATTGATCATTACAGTACCAGGCATCCTACCAGGCAAGATACCTTGCCACCTTACTCTGTGATTTACATATTCTTATTTTTAATTATTATTTTAGCTTTTCATTTGTTATATAAAACTGTGCGTCCAAGTCACACTTGGGTGCAAGCGACTCTATCGGTCGTTTTCTTGCTTTTATTTATCTCTCTTGCATTGACTTAGCTTAGTGACTACCCATTGATGATGAGGTATTGGTATATCTTATACGGCCTTGACACTTACTTTACCATATATGAGTCACATATAGGAGTACTCCACTCGCCGGCCACCGATACGTATGAGGCGTGCGACGGTTAGGAGTAACTGCCAATAGAATTGCATGCTAGTGGACTTGGCAGTTACTAGATGGTCATATGAGTCATGGATGTGACTCCATTAGGCATTGGGAGGAAAGAATAGTTCCTTGATGTATGGGCCACATTTACATACTGCTATTGTACCTGAAGCTCCGTTGGAGACGCAGGTTCACCCTATTGTACTGATTCCCTCTGACATTCATGGAACATTATAGACGTTTTCTTACTGATTCCCTCTGACGTTCGCCGAACGTTATGGACGGATTGTACTGATTCTCTGAGAGGGACGATGCCACTGCTATACAGCCCGAGTGCCCATATGTGAAGGATTGTTCTTTACTACATATTCACTATAGTACGGTTAGGTACCCTATTGCATGCATCCCTTATTTTCTATTATATATCACAGTTTATATGGCATGGTGTTTTCTTGTATCTTGTGACGTCCCTCTGAGGACCTGGTTATCTCTTCAGGTGTGTGCTTTGTCTTTCGCAGGTTCTAGCTTTAGCCGTGGTCGTCGCTATTTCTTCGAGGATGATTGCCCTTTGATCGTCTTCGCTTCGCTCGCCAAAATCATTCTTTGTATATCTTGTATTTCTTTTCATAGTTGGTAGTGGATCTGTCTCCGCCCAACTACATGTACCAATGACAATTCATAGTTGATTATATGATATCTTTTATTCTTATATTTTGTGGATGAGATTAGTTAGTTGTGGTTTACTGCACTTTACAGCTTATGTATCCAAACGAGGCCCATGTACTTCGTATGAATACAGCTGGCATGTCTATATTCCTAGTCCTACGTATTTTGGGACTGGGGCATTACAAGGGGTACGACTTTGCCTGGTTTACGGGCCTGGAGATAGATTTTCAAAAGTTTCTCTGACCCTGTTATGGCCTCCAGTTTATCAGTTATGTGCTTCTTGGATTCTTCATATAGACAAGCCTCCAAAGAATAGTAAGACTCAACCGCTTTGAAGGGATCGGTGTCGGCGAATTCCGTCTTCACGAAGCCGTGCTTACTGACATACTTGAAGTACTGGTGAAGTGTGGATGGCACGATCATATAGTCATGTATCCACGGACACCCCAAGAGGATATTGTAGGATGTATCTGCGTCTGTGACATAGCAGGTAACCTCCGTCCTCAGGTCGCCAATCTGACATTTCAAGCGAATCTTTCCCAGGGGATAGCTCCTTCCCGAGTTGAAACCGCTAATGGCAGTATTGGTCGCCGCTAGCCGGTACATAGGAATGCCGAGGAGCTGAAGCAAGATTTTCTGGATGACTTATTGACGAGCCAGGATCGATGTGCATCCGATCCACCTTGATGTTGCCTATGTATCCAGTATAGTACAAGGGGTGATCGTGCAAGTTGGTCTTGATCAACATGTCTTGTGGGGTGAATATGATGTTGGGCATTGCATCCGCACAGTTGCTGCCTGGAGATCTACCGACGAGTCTCCCGTAGGCTTGACCTGGGCTAAGTAGGCATCAACATTCTAGAGCGCTTCGCTCAATGCGACACGAAGATCCTTGGAGAGCCATAGAGCTCGTATAACGACAACTTTGCTGGCATATTAGCCAGTTGTGCTAATATGTCAAAGTTGTAAGGTCTCTCTAGCCCCTGAGGTACATCCTTACGGAGCGGCCTGTCGAAGCGGGTTTCCTTCGGCTTGGACTTGTCCGTCGGTGGAGGCTGAGACGGCCCCGGCATGTCAGTAGTAGGCAGCATCGCCGGTTGAGGGTCTTCGACTGAATTACCAGAGTGGGCTGGACTTGTGCCCCAGACGGGTAACAACGGCCGCCGCCTCCTCAGCTTCGGCTGAAATTTTATGGCAGGATCTGTCCTTCTTGTCGTTCTTTTTACTGGTTGAAGATGGCACCGCCTGGATAACTTCAGGCACTATGTCTGGGTGCACCCACATGACCTTTCCTCGTGACATTGTGAGAGGTACCAAGCCAGTCGTCTGGTCCCAAACGGGTGGAAGATTAGTAAACTCCATCATTGACCGGGGGACAGATATTACCCCTCTTGAGTATTTGTTTGGGGGAAGTCACCGAACTGAACTGATACCATGTTTGCAGCCACGGTAACCTCTTCGAAATCTAGTGATAGAGCTTTGGAGTCGATAAGACTCTGGATGTACCGCTTCAATTAGAAGCAGTCATGAGTGGAATGATGAACATAGCGGTAGAAATGGCAATATTTGGGTCCTCCATCACCGCTGCTCGAGGCTCGCACCTTGGTGGAGGGAGTTGGATCCTATCCCTTTGCGTATGCTCTTGGAACACCGGGTTGTCGCATACATTGAAGGGATTGCTACCCCCAGCTTCATCTACCCCAGGGAGGTCGAGGGTGCACCCCCGGGTGTTGGAAGCTTCTTTCTGGATCGAGTGCCAGCGGCAATCCTCCAGATGAGAGTTTTCTTGCAGTGCTGGCTGAGATTGCCGGGCTGGAAGAGCCTGTCTTCTTTCCTCCCTTAGTGGAAAGAATCTTCTGAGTTGAATTACATGAGACGAAAGGAAATTTTTCGTTTCTCAATTTGTGTCTGTTTCTCAAGTTGTTGTCGGATATGTATTGGCTGGTGCAGTGTTGAAAAATGGACTGTCGATCTTCAGGTACTGCCGACTTGTCGCAGCAGCAGTTGATGATGACTTGGGTGCAACGATGTCCCAAAAAAGGCTTATCACATGCCAAGGTTGCTTCTTTCTCCTTGCTTTTGTGAGTAATCACCTCCCGCAAGTCGATAGCGAACTGATCTACTTTTGCATCCAATTTGTGGACTCGGATATCTCGAGCACATGTATGTAGGTATCATATTTGCTCCCTGATCCGAGACTAGTAAAAGTACTTGCTCTCCATCGTTGGAGGGAGACTTATGAGACCCACCCTGTCCGTTAGCCCTGGAAGACTGGACACGGGTAGTTCTGTACAACTTTCCATCAGAAGCCTGTATAACAGTTAACGGTGCCCACTGATGGTCAGTAGCTTGGGCAGTTGACTGGGCTTGTTGGGCCCGTACTGCACTAGACTTCTTTGACATAGCACCCGAAGGCGCATAGTAAAAAGAGTCCAGATTGGAATATTCCACATTCTCAATGGACCGCATGGCGTCGGGCCTGTATGAGAGACGGTTGAATACATAGCTTCTGACAGGGCCGCATGAGGCAGCCTGTCTGTGCCAGGATTGGCTGCCGCATAGGGCATTTGTCTGCGGCCAGAGTTGGCTGTCGCATGGGCCATCTGCCTGCGGCCAGAGTTGACTGCCGCATATGCAGACTGCCCATTTCTCTTATGCGGCCTCTTCTTCGTCTGTATGGATTTCCCTTGTGTCCCCAAAAGCTCAACATCGTAGTGTTTTTCTTTGCTAGATTTGGGGATATTGGGGTTCTCTACGGTCGGAAGCAAGGCCGTAGGAGAGCTTTGATTACCGTCTTGAGCCACATAAGGAGCTTCTTCGAGAACCTGGCGAGGGGCAACAGTTTTGCACTTCGACGTACTGCGGATTCTCTTCGGGTTGGCTCGCATCTGTGACGGGCTGGCGCTCCTTTCAGGGAGCATTTCTTCGAATGCTTGCTGGTTAAAATGAACCACAAGCATTTGCTATGTAGAGCCGAGCTTGGATGTGTCGAATTGCGTCACCAACTTCTCAACAGAGAAAAGAAGTCCCCAGCCGAGTCGCCATCGTGTTTGCCATTAAATATTAAGAACCAAAATTATAGGGGAATTAAAATTGATTGCAAAATCACTTGTACAAAAGAAAGCCTGGAAAGAAATCCTAGGAAACAATCTAAGTACAATTATTTAGTTTTTGATTCTATGGGGGTGACGATGGAGGCTCGAAAAAGTGTAGCAACTCTGTCTTACTCCTTGGACTATCAGACGCAGTCTTTGCTCTTGAAGAAATTTGCCAACCTTTGATTGCCAACCTTTAGTATGGGTGTAGTACCCTGTCATTTATAGTGATTCCTGTAATAGCAGATTTTGGGCCGCATAAAGGGCCACGTGGCCACGTGTTTGTAACAGCACACAAAGACTCGATCTTGGGCTGCCAGCTGGTGGGGGTTGTTGAGATTTTGTTGTAACGAATTGGGTGGTTGAGACTAGGTCAAATTGCCATATGTCCTCTCCACAAAATAGAGCATGACTCATTTTGGCCGTATAGTGGCCTTAGGGGCTTTGCTTCTGCGGTTCGGCTCCGTTTGGCCGTATGAGATCTTTGAGAACCTTGCTTCTACGGCTTGGTTTCACTTGGCCGCATAAGATCTATGAGAACCTTTCCTCTGCGGCTCGAGTCCCCTTAGCCGCATAGGGCCTTCGATAGCCTCGCTTTTGCGGCTCGAATTGTCTTAACCGCATGAGGTCTTCAGGGGCACTGCTTCTGCGGCTTAGTTTCACTTGGCCGCATGGGGTCTCCAAGAGCCCTACTTCTGCGGCTTAGTTTCACTTGGCCGCATGGGGTCTCCAAGAGCACTGCCTCTGCGGCTTAGTTTCATTTGGCCGCATGGAGTGATGATTCGCATAAACTCCATCTTTTTCATGCTTCTACAAGATGGTAGGAAGACCCTTTATACATCGGAGAGTCGGACGGTGGTTAGGCGTCGTCGTGAAAGTTCTATTTGCACGACTCTCCAAGTAGGCAAAAGCAACATATGGATGTTGTTTTGAAGGTATGGCCTCTTGGAGGAACGGGCCTAGGACGTCCGCAATACGGAGGGGAGAAAGTTAATGCTTGTAGATGCTTTTAGCATGCTATATTTGCCCTCCTCCGTGTGGCTTTTCAAAGTTACAACAGCCTTGTTTGCTTCTCAACAGTAAAACATGACTCCTTTCGAGGGATACGAAACTGAATTTGACGAAGGCATGGTGCTGCCAAACTGACCTAAAGAGCTGAAGATCGACTGCCCCACTGCGCCGCTTGAGGCGATACTCACTGTCCTATGTATTGCTGATGATTAGTGGATTTTCCCTCTCCCTATTTTCTGGAGATGTAGCCCCACACACGCAATTGCTGTTTACTTGAAATAAAGAGATACATTTTCTCTATTCTTTTGCTTATGATGTCTAAAGGGCTTGTACTATGCGGCCTAATACATCAGTTGTGGTTGGTAGAGGACATCCCTCCGGGGGACTTTTTGTGGACCTATTACCCTTTTATGTGCCTATGGCACGAGTAATAGATTTGAATAAATTTTGTGGACCTATTACCCTTTTGCGTACTGGTGGTGTGAGTAATAGATTCGAATAATTTTTTGGACCTATTACCCTTTTGCGCACTGGTGGTGCGAGTAATAGATTTTGAAACAAAATCCAACAAAGGTAATATGGACGTGGTAGGTTCTGTGGTCTTAACACCATGATTTTATCCCAGATTGGGTACATGTGTTAGATGAGAAGACTATCTATATTAGAGGTAATATGGGCGTGACATACAATAATCATGAATAAACTTTTGTGGACCTATTACCCTTTTGCACACTGGTGGTGCGAGTAATAGATTTTGAAACAAAATCCAACAGAGGTAATATGGACGTGATAGGTTCCGTAGTCTTAACACCATGATTTTATCCCAGATTGGGTACATGTGTTAGATGAGAAGACTATCTGTCACGACCTGCACCCTAGAGTAAGGGCACGAGAAGTGGGTACGTCCAGCCTACGCTGCAGTGTCGGCGGTAGATCGCTGTCCTAGGTCAATCATCTAACAATAAAGGTACCTGTATAGTATATACACTCCGAATGGAGGTGACATAACAAATACAGTCTCAATCACATCTAAGGTAGAATACGATAAAAGATAGATTGATAGATATAACAGAAGAAAATCCACAGAGGTACAATCCAGATAAGGACTAAGTATCTATGATAACATCTCCACAAACATCCAAATAAAACAACTCCCAATATATATACAATAATGTATCAATAAGAAAGACAAGTAGGAGTCTAAGCTAGCAGTCTAAACCACAGGTGGTAGATCCTCTTCTGCAAGTGGGTCCAAGTCACAAGTGTTGTCTATAGCTGCACCTTAATAGGTAGACACCAGAGCCTCAGCATTCTCTGTAAAATTTTTAACAGGTCCAGTCAGGACAGGAGCGAGCACAATACATCTCATGCAAATCATAACGGGTTAGAAAATATAAATATGCTAGAGAGTAAGATACATGAAACTGTAGAATAACATGATGTAAGATAGCTGTAAGTAAATATCTACAATAGTAGAGAACTAGCAGTGACTAGTGGATCAGAGTACAAGCTAGGCATGTGAATGGCTTAGGACTGATTTATGACTACACTAAGAGTGATTCATGACTATACAACTTTGGATATTATTCACATGACCATTCATACTCCCCCGTACCCCAATCAATACACAAGGATCCATTCAAGTTATGTTAAGATTCATGACTAAACTACTTGACCCGTATAGGGTGATTCATGAATTGATTCGTGAAGGCTCGGTGATCATGAGAGTACATGAGTCACTAGCTGATTCCCGAAGATTCATGATAATAGAAGCATGAGATATATGATGTAGTGAAACACACGAAACACGAGTATCCGATGCTCCCGAGGGATAACATCTCATGAAGGGATCCATATAGTACCAATCCGTGTTACCAATGTGACAGCATCAAGTAAAGTAGATCTAAAACAGGAATATAATTCTAACAAGATATAAAATGATCAGAGAATGTACTCGCCTGGTATCCTGAATGTTCGAAGAGAATATACTGTCCGAGGAGTGGTGTCTGTCTTCTATAGAACAGTACAAGTCACTACATGTCTAAAATAAGGAAATAGACTGCTACAATGCATCTACATGATGTTTGGGGTCAATCTAGGCTAAAGTCAACCTTTGGTCAACTTTAGTCAACCCTAACAGTCAAACTAGTCTAGGTTGGTCAAACCTAGGCTTAACAAGTCAATCTAGGCCAACTAACCAAATACCGTACAAGTCACACTAGCCTAGTGATACACAACTATATCACACCACATGCCATAGGCCATTCTACCTAGGCCATGGGCCAAACACATATAGGCTAATGACATTCCTACCTCATAACCCACTACACATTATCTATATAGGCAAATGCCATAACTATTTCGCATTACCTAATCACATGCACATTTAACATTAGGCTATACCTATATCACACTCACATTACATATTTATACTAGGATATAAATATATGTACTCACATACATAGGTCACATTCCATAGGCAATGCAATATTTCTTTCAATTTTACACTATCACACTCACATTACATTTTGGGTTAGCTATTATATATATATTATATATATATTATATATATATATATATATATATATATATAGGGATAGATATATAAATTAAGGTAAATGTGTGTGTGAGTGTGCGTATGAGGGTGTGAGTGTGTGTGAGTGAAAATCAGTGCAATGTGAGTGAAAATCAGTGCATAAACCATCTGTGTGTGTGTGCCAACAATGATAGGAACACATGTGTGTGTGTTCCAGCTTTGTGTGTGTGAGTGACTGTGTGTGTTGTGTGTGGAGGGGTGTGAGGGTGTAAACAGTGGCAGAAAATGGGATGGCCTGTGTGTGTGTGTGAGAGGAGTAGGAGAATGTGTGACAGGTTCAGAAAGTGTGTGTGTGTAGACTGTATGTAGGTGTGTGAGTTAATTAAGAAGTTAATCTCTCAGGTTTCAGATTTCTGAAATAATGACAGGAAAATAGAACATGGCAGTTTGTAACACATCTCCCATTTCAAACCCCATAGCATCAACACAAATCGAATTTAGCATGTACTCAACCCTAACACATGTGGGTGAGTCTAAACTAATATTTAACAGCATCTATACATTTTAAAAAGAAAAAAAAAATTAGGAATTAATTTGAGCAAAAACCTAAACCATAAATGAAAGTTAACAAGAAATGAATTAGTGAATCAATTCAAAAACCGAATCCAACAACCCAATGCTCAACCAATCACAAATTAGCATGGTCCTCAGTCATTACACATGTGGGTGAACTATCTAACATTCAATCACCAATAAAATAAACAGGTAATGAGCAAATCAAAGCTCAGAAAACTCGTTTCAAAACATCGTATCAGTCCGTATCAGCCCAAAACGGGAATTCGAGAATTTGGACTCAAATAATCATTAAAATTACAAAACAAAGGTTGGTAACTAGGTGCCACATATGTGAGTATAATAGGAAGTGTCTTCATGTCCAATAACTGGACACGAATCGTGTCCAAGAACCATATGAACACAAACACACAACTGTGCACATAAAATCCTTGTGCACGTGTGCACGCACGTATAACACACGACACGCGACACGACAACTCATGTGCGTGTCCAGAGGTACGCCTAGGGTAGGTCTAGGTTTATGTCAGCCTGAAACGTGTCTACGTGACACATAGGCACGACAGAACCCCGTGTCAGCAGTGCCTGTGTACGTGCACAGCCGCCTGCGCGACAGCGCGCGGCCAGTGCGGGCGTGTTTTCTCCATATGTGCTCCACGACATGCTCCCGAATTTTGGGAGCATGGTAACAGTCACTGCCCCTTGCTCTCCACAAAAATTTAGGTCTCGACGTGTCCTGTGTCTCGAGTTCTAGCCCCTGATAGGCAAGACACAGCCAAGGGCTCGTGCTGCGTGTCCAGGCCAAAAATCTCGACACAAACGTACACGAAAACCATACATCCTTCACAAATATTAATACACTCATGTAGATCTACAAATCTATGCAATTAGTTTTCAAAAATACGAAAATAATTTCCTAAGAGGCATTTCTACAAACACCTATATTCCTATTATGATACGTGTCCGATACGGACACGAAATGGACACAAATTGTGCCCAAATCTCGGGGACATCTAGGAAACCCTAAAACCTAGCCTTATATGCAAAGAAATCAGGAAAACTTTGAGTTTAGATGGTTTACCTATTGAGTGTCAATGCTCAAGAAAAGCTTCAAAGAGGATGATTCCAAATGGCAACTCCAAATATCCAAATGGCACGTAAACTAAGGTGAACCTCCAAAATCAGTAAACAAACATAAATTAGATCCTATTGCAAAAGACTAGGGTTAAAAAGGAGTTAAAATGAATAAAATGGAATTTTAGAGGAATGGGAAAATACCTCTCCTTCCAAAATTAGGGCAAACTCAAAAGAGGCAAGAACACACTAAGAGATTACTTATAGGCAAGGGGAAACCCTAATAGTGGCTGCCATGGGTGGGTTTAATTTGGTTTTGGGCTTAAGTCATGGGCCTATGGCTTAATTACTAGTCTTGAAATTGGTAAGTCATAAGTCATTGACTTAAGTCACTAGTCATGAACTAATTTCACTTAAACTAATCCTTCCTACCTTAAAACTAATTTCTAATTACTAAAGTAGGTTAACTTGAGTTAGACTAGGGTCACCAACTAGGGTTAGCTTCTAGGCTAGTCTACAAGTCTCAACTAGCTCAAGTCAAAAATCAAAAACACCAATTAAATAAATCATCAAATAATTTAAAGAGGCCAAATGACCAAAATACCCTCATACTCAAAAGTGAAAATAAATCATCCTAATGCCATGGTTAGGCTCTAGGTCAGACAGTCTCTCTGGTTACACTAGCAAGCACATCAAAATCACAAGTCATGATTTTAAAATAGTTTTAAATGATTAAAAATCACCAAGAATCATATCATGATTTAAATATCATTACTAAAAGATTAAAATTACAAAATTTTAAAATTACCCTCATTTAGAAAACTGGGTGTTACAAGTCTACCCACCTTAGAAAAATTTCATCCTCGAAATTAAGATGGTAGTACTCCTTCTAGGTTAAACATTATCAAGGGTCAACCCTCTTAGTCAACTAAGTCAAATCTAGGGTGTGGTCAACTGTCTAGTCAAACAAGGTCAATAAGTCAGCATTGGTCAATATTAGACTATTGGGTCAATTATATAGGTCAAACTCTAGAAGCTAACTCAATGTCATAACCAACCCACTCTAAGTTATCAATTAACCCATATATATAATTATATATATATATATATATATATAATATATATAATATATATATATATATATATAATAATATAAACTCAACTAATATCTAAATAGAGCATACTATAACCCAACCTAATCCCATATATAATATCACTTATGCACATCCCAAGGTTATCAAATACATGTATAATGACATATACCCTTATCCACCACTAATAAATGCACTTATATATAAATATAATATGTATATACACAATATATATCTAATACCAAGGATAATGGACACGAAGGTAGCAGTCCAAGGAAACATGGACCACGCATAACTCATATATATACACATTTCTCACATGTGTATATAGGATTACCTATAGGTAAGAAATATGACAGAATACTTAAGAAGGTAGGGCAAGGAAGTGTACCCATGATCACACATGTGCAAGGTCTGAACCAGGAATGAACAGGGCTAGCAGATCAAATGCAGGGCCAATTACTCATGCTACTCCTATATGAAGGGTTGAACCAAAGGAATGTAGGAACATGAAACCTAAAGTGGATTGGCCAGATAAGTTCAAGAACAAGACTACATGAGAGTGGTAAGTATCAAATTTTCTCAAAGTCTGATATCAAACCCATTCATGGACTGAACATCAAAATGATATAGGGACTGGACCAATTGATTCAAAAAATTAAAATTGAGTGATGCAGTCTATTATGCCGTAGATACTATGCATGATGCAAGGATGATGTGCAGTGTATAATGAAGAGTGCAGGGTGTACCATGAAGCACATGACCAATGAGTACAGGATATGTGAGGTTCTGATACATGAAGTATGTATCCTAATGCAGGACAGATAGGTGCAGTACAGTGAACTAAAGAGATGCAGTGAGCTAAAAAGTTAGTATCTCAACTAAAACTTGGTCTTCTTAACTGAGCCAAGATATCCCAAACAAGTATGATACAAAAGATTTACAGAACAGTGAACTAAAGTAGATATCCTAAGTGATGTAGACTTTACCTGGACAAGGATGAGTGCGGACCTCTAATATGCATGATACTGACTCCAGATGTGCAGAATATGACAAGTGGTTGATGGTTATATGGTGAGTTAATAATTGGGGCCTGAACAATGGTCAAGTAAATCTATGATACAATATGGTAGGCAATGAAAGTTGAGTACAGTGAACAACTTGAAATAATATGAACTGAGGGAACAAGGTCTCTAGTGAAGGGTCTGCACACTGCCTATAAACACGACTGAACTCAACACAAGGATAAGTTTACTAAAATAGAAAACTGAACCAATTATAGCTAACAACATGTCAATACCCTATACAACAATGGCCTATAGATACCAATCGACCCACATCCTATATGCCAATATCACCTGCAATCTATCTATGTATATAGACCTCTCAGTCTTAGGTGCAGCTACAACTATACTCAAGGATAGGCTCTAGTCATGGGTGCCTCTCTGGGAAAGGTAAGGGAAAAATAATAATAAATCATCAAAGCTGTAAGGAATACTAACATCCTATATATAAACTGGTTGGTATTATAAATAACAGGAAAACCATCTACAATGGGTTACTATTTTAATACCAATGCTAACTATCATCTCTAGGGTATGACACTCTACAAGTCATCATATCATTACACTATGGAAGAACTACATAAATAAGCTCTACAAACTAAATATTCCTACTCCCAAGTTATTTGATGATGGAATACAATTTTTTAACAACAAAAGGGTACGATAATCATATGTGTCTGTCCAAAATCATGTTGTTCAGAGTCTTCGTCATGTTAGTGAGCAAGGCTACGATAATCACAGAGTCCTTGACCAAAGTACAAACCTCTAGGTTCATGGTGTTTAAAATTTTCGTATTGTCGCATGCGACGGCAAAAACCTTAAATTTCCACACCCGAGAAATACGTCCAAAATATGACTATATGTCTTCACTATGCCAGCTAACACGACTATCGAAGATTCTAGACCCATAATTGAGGTGACCTAGCCCATATGATTTTCTCGGAAGAAAAACAATAAAACAAGAACAACAGAACAAATTGATCAGCCAATAAGGAACAGATGGAATCGAATCTCAAGATAGTTATGAGAGGCATTTGTGGCAATGGAATCGAGAAGATCGGAATTCTGCAGCAAGATCTCCATTGGCTTGTGCATCCTCGACTGTCCTGGCGAAAGTTCGCCCTTGCTGGTTTCCTCTGGCCTGCTGTTGATGCTGCAGGTACTTCTGCTACTGAAAGAAATCAGGAATGACGGGAAAAACGTCTCTATACAGGCAGGTGCACCTCCAATTAGCAGAAATGCCAACCTAAGTCAGCACAACAGGAGCTGCAGTCTCGAGGCCCTGATAAACAGGACGAGAGGTGGCCAGCCTCTCGATAGTATCCTCCGAATCGAAGCGATAAGATCGTGTCTCCATAACCATCATGAAGACAGATCAAAACAAGAAGCAATTACTGAGAATGAAGCAAAAATCAAAGGAGGACAGTTTATATTCAAGAGAAAACAATAAGCAGCAAAATTTAGATAAAAAGAATCTGATTAAGAGTTTTTTCTAGTGTGATTAAGTACCTTCAAAATTATATCCTAATCCTACTGTAGGTTGTAGTGATATTCTAGTTCGAATACCACTACACAAACTATACCTGTATGGGCCACCACTAAAAACGTGTCACGACCCGCACCGTAGAGTAAGGGCACGAGAAGTGGCTACGTCCAGCCTACGCCGCAGTGTCGGCGGTAGAACGCTGTCCTAGGTTAATCATCTAACAATATAAGGTACCTGTACAGTATATACACTCTGAATGGAGGTGACATAACAAACACAGTCTCAATCACATCTAAGGTAGAATACGATAAAAGATAGATTGATAGATATGAACAGAAGAAAATCCAGAGGTACAATCCAGATAAGGACTAAGTGTCTATGATAACATCTCCACAAACATCCAAATAAAACAACTCCCAATATATATACAATAATGTATCAATGAGAAGACAAGTAGGAGTCTAAGCTAGCAGTCTAAACCACAGGTGGTAGATCCTCTTCTTCAAGTGGGTCCAAGTCACAAGTGTTGTCTATAGCTGCACCTTAATAGGTAGACACCAGAGCCTCATCATTCTCTGTAAAATTTTCAACAGGTCCAGTCAGGACAAGAGCGAGCACAATACATCTCATGCAAATCATAACGGGTTAGAAAATATAAATATGCTAGAGAGTAAGATACATAAACTGTAGAATAAATGATGTAAGATAGAGCTGTAAGTAAATATCTACAATAGTAGAGAACTAGCAGTGACTAGTGGATCAGAGTACAAGCTAGGCATGTGAATGGCTTAGGACTGATTCATGACTACACTAAGAGTGATTCATGACTATACAACTTTGGATATTATTTACATGACCATTCATACTCCCCCCCGTACCCCAATCAATACACAAGGATCCATTCAAGTTATGTTAAAATTCATGACTAAACTACTTGACCCGTACAGGGTGATTCATGAATTGATTCATGAAGGCTCGGTGATCATGAGAGTACATGAGTCACTAGCTGATTCCCTAAGATTCATGATAAGAAGCATGAGATACATGATGTAGTGAAACACACGAAACACGAGTATCCATGCTCCCGAGGGATAACATCTCATGAAGGGATCCATATAGTACCAATCCGTGTTACCAACGTGACAGCATCAAGTAAAGTAGATCTAAAGCAGGAATATAATTCTAACAAGATATGAAATGATCAGAGAATGTACTCGCCTGGTATCCTGAATGTCCGAAGAGATATACTGTCCGAGGAGCGGTGTCTATCTCCTATAGAACAATACAAGTCACTACATGTCTAAAATAAGGAAAAAGACTGCTACAATGCATCTACATGATGTTTGGGGTCAATCTAGGCTAAAGTCAACCTTTGGTCAACTTTAGTAAACCCTAACATTCAAACTAGGTCAAACAAGGTTAAACTTGGTCAAACTAGTCTAGGTTGGTCAAACCTTGGCTTAACAAGTCAATTAGGCCAACTAACCAAATACCATACAAGTCACACTAGCCTAGTGATATACAAGTGTATCACACCACATGCCATAGGCCATTCTATCTAGGCTATGGGCCAAACACATATAGGCTAATGATATTCCTACCTCATAACCCACTACACATTATCTATGTAGGCAAATGCCATAACCATTTCATTACCTAATCACATGCACATTTTATATTAGGCTATACCTATATCACACTCATATTACATATTTACACTAGGATATAATATATACTCACATACATAGGTCACATTCCATAGGCAATGCAATATTCCTTTCAATTTTATACTATCACACTCACATTACATTTTGGGTTAGCTATTATATATATATATATATATATATATATATATATATATATATATATATAATATAATATATTATATATAAACGTGTGTGCGTATGAGGGTGTGAGTGTGTGAGTGAAAATCAGTGCAATGTGAGTGAAAAATCAGTGCATAAAACATGTGTATGTGTGTGTGCCAACAATGTTAGGCACATGTGTGTGTTCCAGTTTGTGTGTGTGAGTGACTGTGTGTGTTGTGTGACTGTGTGTGGAGGGGTGTGAGGGTGTAAACAGTGGCAGGAAATGGGATGGCCTGTGTGTGTGTGTGAGAGGAGTAGGGGAATGTGTGACAGGTTCAGAAAGTGTGTGTGTGTGTAGACTGTATATAGGTGTGAATTAATTAGGAAGTTAATCTCTCAGTTTCAGATTTCTGAAATAATGACAGGAAAATAGAACATGGCAGTTTGCATCACATCTCCCATTTCAAACCCCATAGCATCAACACAAATCGAATTTAGCATGTACTCAACCCTAACACATGTACGCGAGTCTAAACTAATATTTAACAACATCTATACAGTTTAAAAAGAAGAATAAAAATTAAAATTAATTTAAGCAAAAACCCAAACCATAAATGACAGTTAACAAGAAACGAATCAGTAAATCAATTCAAAAATCGAATCCAACAACCCAATGCTCAACCAATCACAAATTAGCATGGTCCTCAGTCATTACACATGTGGGTGAACTATCTAACATTCAATCACCAATAAAAAAATAGGTAATGAGCAAATCAAAACTCAAAAAACTCATTTCAAAACATCGTATCAGTCCGTATCAGCCCAAAACGGAATTCGAGAATTCACTCAAATAATGATTAAAATTATAAAACAAAGGTTGTAACTAGGTGCCACATATATGAGTATACTAGGAAGTGTCTTCGTGTCCAATAACTGGATACGAATCGTGTCCAAGAACCATACGAACACAAACACACAACTGGCACACAAAATCCTCATGTACGTGTGTACGCGCGTCTAACACACGACACACGACACACAACTCGTGTGCGTGTCCAGAGGTACGCCTAGGTAGGTCTAGGTTCGTGTCAGCCAAATGTGTCCACGTGACACATAGGTAACACAAACCCCATGTCAGCAGTACCTGTGCACGTGCACAGCTGCTTGCGCGCGACAGCGCACGGCCGTTGCGGGCGTGTTTTCTCCACGTGTACTCCACGACATGCTCCCAAAATTTGGGAGCATGGTGACAGTCACTGCCCCTTGCTCCCCACAAAAATTTAGGTCTCGACGTGTCCTGTCTCTCGAGTTCTAGCCCCCGATAGGCAGGACACAGCCTAGGGCTCGTGCTGCGTGTCCAGGCCAAAAATCTCGATACAAACGGACACGAAACACCATACATCCTTCACAAATATTAATACACTCATGTAGATCTACAAATCTATGCAATTAGTTTTCGAAAATACGAAAATAATTTCCTAAGAGGTATTTCTACAAACACCTATATTTCTATTATGATACGTGTCCGATACGGACACGAAATGGACACAAATTGTGCCCAAATCTCGGGGGCATCTAGAAACCCTAAAAAGCCTTATATGCAAAGAAATCAAGAAAAATATGAGTTTAGATGGTTTACCTATTGAGTGTCAATGCTCAAGAAAAGCTTCAAAGAGGAGATTCCAAATGGCAACTCCAAATCTCCAAATGGCATACAAACTGAGGTGAACCTCCAAATCAGTAAACAAACATAAATTAGATCCTAATGCAAAAGACTAGGGTTAAAAAGGAGTTAAAATGAATAAAATAGAATTTTAGAGGAATGGGAAAATACCTCTCCTTCTAAAATTAGGGCAAACTCAAAAGAGGCAAGAACACACTAAGAGATTACTTATAGGCAAGGGAAACCCTAATAGTGGCTGCCATGGGTGGGTTTAATTTGGTTTTGGGCTTAAGTCATGGGCGTATGGCTTAATTACTAGTCTTGAAATTGGTAAGTCATAACTCAATGACTTAAGTCACTAGTCATGAACTAATTTCACTTAAACTAATCCTTCCTACCTTAAAACTAATTTCTAATTACTAAAGTAGGTTAACTTGAGTTAGACTAGGGTCACCAACTAGGGTTAGCTTCTAGGCTAGTCTACAAGTCTCAACTAGCTCAAGTCAAAAATCAAAACACCAATTAAATAAATCATCAAATAATTCAAAGAGGCCAAATGACCAAAATACCCTCATGCTCAAAAGTGAAAATAAATCATCCTAATGCCATGGTTGGGCTCTAGGTCAGACAGTCTCTCGGGTTACGCTAGCAAGCACATTAAAATCACAAGTCATAATTTTAAAATAGTTTTAAATATTAAAAATTACCAAGAATCATATCATGATTTAAATATCATTAAAAAGATTAAAATTACAAAATTTTAAAATTACTCTCATTTAGAAAACTGGGTGTTACACTATCTATATTAGAGGTAATATGGACGTGACATACGATAATCATGAATAATTTTTTGTGGACCTATTATCCTTTTGCACACTGGTGGTACGAGTAATAGATTTTGAGACAAAACCCAACAGTGATAATATGGACGTATAGATTATGTGGTCTTAACACCATAATTTTATCCCATATTGGGTATATGTGTTAAGTTAAGAGACTATCGGTATCAGAGGTAATATGGACATGACACACGATAATCAGGACCAGGAAGTTTGCTCAGAGATGACAATAAGCCTGGTGAACTCCGGCGGGTGAAGCATCAGGGTGAAAGTTCAAAGGTATTTAGTATATGACTTGTCACCCAGGGGGATGCAATGTGAATCCACTCGGCTATTAGAGTGTAAGTTCAGAGGTACTTGGTGTACATAACTCGACAGTCTGGGAGATTTGGTTTTGAGGAAGTACTAGCATGTCCTTAGACATAGTATTTCTTCATGAACTTGCCTTTTATGGGCATCATGAGCAAGTCTCCATTCTGTCCCGCAGTCAGTATGCGTCGTTGGAGAATCCGGTCTCGATGATGAATGGAACCTCCTATTTGGGCTGGAATTTGTCGACGGTTTTGTGAGTCATGACCATTTGTCTGTGAACGGCCAAGAAGAGATCGCCTACTTGGAATATCCTCTGCTTGACTTTCTTATTGAAGGCCCGAGAGATGCGTGCTTGATAGAGCTCGATGATTTGTCGAGCTTGCAAACGCTTCTCGTCTAAGGCTTTCAATTCTTGTAGCCTTCGACGGTAGTTATCGTCCAACGTCAACCGGTAAGTAAGGGCCATGCGAAGTGAGGGAATCTGGGTCTCCAATGGGAGAACTGCCTCGTTTGTGTAAACCAGAGAGAACAGTATATTTCCTTAGCCGTCCGAATTGTAATGCGGTATACCCATAAGCATTTGCCCAGCTTTTCATTCCAATCGAGCTTGTTTGAAGACACAAACCTTTTGAGAAGCTTGATTATAGTCTTGTTAAAAGCTTCAGCCAGACCATTAGCCGATGGGTTGTATGCCGGTAAAACCACATTCTGAATCCAATTTTTGTCACAGAATCTATAGAAAGTATGGCTTGCGAACTGCGGACCATTGTCATGAATGATCCTCCGGGGCAGTCCAAAACGGCAGATGACGTGATTTTTATGAAATTGATCACGTTTGATGTCTTTACCTCTGCCAGCGGAACACCTTCCGCCCTCTTGGAGAAGTAGTCGGTGATTACAAGTATAAACCGGTATCCCCTAGACGACAACGGGGTGATTGGGCCAATGATGTCCATTCCCCATGATTTAAATGGCCAAGAGGCCACTATTGGGTGCAAGAATTCGGATGACAGATGTATAAAGTCTGCGTGGATCTGACAAGCCTTACATTTCTTTGCATAATTGACAACGTTTTCTACCATCGTAGGCCAGTAATAGCCCATTCAACGGAGACGTTGATATAACATTGATATAACATTTTTATTTCTGTGTCATAAAAGAATATGAGAGAATGCTTCTGATTGAAGTTGCTTGTTTCACATTCTCAGGCTGGATTCCATAGACTACAAAATCGACGAACGGGAGTCTCCAGACTTGCACGTCATTGGCTATCTGGGCGGAGTAACTCGTACCTAGTTGAACATTATTTTTGGGACAGACTAGCTCATGGCCTATCACGTCGACTAGATGATGAGCATGATTTGGAACCGCCAAAGAAGCAACGAGACCTGCTAGGGTGTCGACTTCAATATTTTGGAGCCTAGGAACATGCTCTATAAAAAACCTTCCAAGGTTGTAATGATGGCAATTGCTGTCTGATAATAAGGAATCAGGTCCGCATTGCGAACCTCGTATGAGCCTCGAATTTGATTAACAATCAACTGTGAGTCACCATATGCTTCTAGGTATTCGACCCCCACTTTTTTACGAGTCGGAGTCCGATGACCAAAGCATTATATTCGGCTACATTGTTTGAACAGGGTTATGTGAGAGAGTATGCCCGATTGACTACCAATCTAGAGGAAAAAATTAATACTATTTTGACTCCAGCGACGATATTACCTTGAGGCCCCGTCCTTGAAGCACCATCGAAGAACATTCGCCAAACAACATCATGTTAAGTCATGTTCGAATATTAACTTCGTCTGGGATTTCTTCATAGATTCTAGTTATTTCTGAGCCTGGATGGATTGCTAAGAAGTCGGCTAAGGCTTGACCTTTGACAGCCTTCTGTGGAATGAAAACCATGTCATAGGGGGACAACAATATCGCCTATGTGGCTAGACGAGAGCTGAGTGTGCCCGGCTTGGTCATGAGAACCCTGAGGGGGTTAACTCGTGAGACAACATGGATGGTCTGCCCTGTCACATAGTATCGTATTTTCTGAATGGCAAACACCAAGGCAAGGCATTCCTTTTCCACGGTGGTGTACCTATGCTCCGGTCCCACCATCATTCGGCTGAGGTAATAAATGGCTTGTTCATGCCCTACGTCATTATTCTGTGTTAGCAAGGCACCGAGGGAGTGTTCTATCGCCCGTACATAGAACATGAAGGGCTTTCCGGTGACCGGGACTACAAGAACTGGTGGATTCGACATGTATTCCTTAATGTCATCAAAGGCGCGTTGACATTCTTCATTCCATACAAAAGAGACGCCTTTCTTCATGAGTTGTGTGAAGGGTTGACATCACCCTGAAAGGTTATATATGAACCTCCTGATATAGGCTAGTCTTCCCTGAAGGCCGCGAAGTTTGCGGAGGTTCCTCGGTGGACTCATCTCCAGGATTGCTTTTGTCTTATCGGGGTCTATGTGAATACCCCGGGAAGTAATGACAAAGCCCAAGAATTTCTACTAGACACGCCTAGGAAGAACTTGGTGGGATTCATCATCAGATTGTGTACTCGCATAAGGTCAAATACTGTCCTCAAATCGTGTAAGTGATCATCCTTGGGGCGGCTTTTAACGGCGATGTTGTCAACGTAACATTCCACCGTCTTGTGCAAGTGATCTCTGAAGATGGCACTTATAGCTCATGTGTAGTACCGACATTCTTTAGGCCAAAGGGCATGACTGTGTAACAATACATACCGATCGGTGTTCAAAATGATATATGCTTCTCATCATCAAGAGACATTTTGATTTTATTGTATCCCGAAAAGCTATTCATAATGGACATGCACTCGAAGCCTCACGTATTATCGATCATTATGTCGGTGATTGGAAGAGGGAATTCATCTTTACGGCATGCTGTATTCAGATTACGAAAGTTGATGCAGATTCAAACCTTTCCATTCTTCTTGACGACTAGTACTATATTACCTATCCAGTCTGGGTGCTGCTCCTCTCGGATGAAACCGCTAGCTATAAGCTTGTTTATTTTCGCTTCGATGGAGTTCATGATGTCTGGACGGAACCGCCGTTGCTGTTGTTCGGCTGGTTTTGCGTTCGGATGAATATTGAGCTTATCAAATGCGGTCTTGGGGTTTAGCCCTGGCATGTCATCATAGCTCCAAACCAAAACGTCGATATATTCTCTGACGAGTGGCAACAGCGACTCCCGTTCGCCGTCCGTCAGGCTTTTACTGACGAAGATTGGCTTTGGAAAGGATTCGTTGCCGAGGTCAACTTGTATAACTTCGTCTTCTGTGGGAGGGTCTCGTTGTTCAAAGCGTTTCTCCTATTGTACATCCAGTTGTTGGGCCTATGGCTCCAATTTGATGGATTCGGGTAGATCTTCGTCCTTTTCCTGAATATTAGCGGATGCCATATTGACAGAGAATGTCTGCCTGAATATATTCCAAATGCTTTCGTCGAAATCGTATGTAGGCGATCCGGATGAGTGAAAATGCCACTCGTATTCCTCGAAGCTCTCGGGTGTTGTTGCTGGTGTAACATAACCAAGACCGCGTCTGGACTTGCTGTAATAATCCTGAGGTTTCCCAATTGGGGCTGACATCTGCAGAGGCGATCACCGGCCGTTGCCGTAATTTAGACCTGGGGTAGTCTCCATATCGTACCCCTGCTTTGCATGAAGTACTTGGCTTGGGGGTTATAAAGGTAGAGCGACAATCTTCCAGTGTCGGGTTCGAGATCAAACTCTTCTGGCATGAACGGTTGAGGACCTTCTTTTCAGCCGAAGATGATCGTGTCATCCCCTTTTCTTCTGTCTGGGACTAGGAAGTAGGTACCTCTAATAAGAGTAAGTCAGTTTGCGGTATGGACGGTTGTCATCTGTGTGTGCAGGTTAATGTCCCGACCATGCTCCATAGCATACATCAGATTAAGTTCAGGGTAGTTCAAAGGTAGCCTTTTATTGATGAAATAAGGAATTTTGTCTACATGAATTACATCATCAGGAGAGGGACTATCCACATGTGCAACCAAATACCTTGCGAGTTCTGCCTCCTCTTCAGCTACCCCTGTGTGACCGGAGGTTGGGACGCTGTCTTGGGCAGCTTGACCACCAAGTGTTCTGCTTGTGGCATCGGCTTGCCTGAGGGCCTCGGATCAACACTTGGCCATCGGTTTGTCTTGGGGAGGCGGATGAACATCGGCTCGATAGAGGACTTTGCATCTTCCGATCGCCTTTGATTGGATTTTAGCAATCGGATCACCATCGGCTCCATAGAAGGCATCGCATCTTCCGATCGCCTTTGATTAGACTTTGGCAATCGGATCATCATCGACCCTACGACGGGTTTTGGCTCCTGGCCGGACCTCGGGAGACGGATGACCATCGGTTCCAACTGCACAGCTGGGGCGGGGGAACCAGGCACCTCTTTATGCAAAGTTGCGTCAAGGGGTGCGGTTTTGCCCGATTTACGGGCTTGGAGATAGATTTTCAGAGGTTCCTCTGACCCGGTTATGGCCTCCAGTTCGTCAGTTATGTGCTTCTTGGATTCTTCATATAGACAAGCCTCCGAAGAATAGTAAGATTCAACCCCTTTGAAGGGATTGATGTCAGCAAATTCCATCTTCACGAAGTTATGCTTACGGATATACTTGAAGCACTGGTGGAGTATGGATGATACGATCATATAGTCATGTATCCACAAACGCTATAAAAGGATATTGTAGGACATATCTGCGTCTATGACGTAGCAGGTAACCTCCGTCTTCAGGTCGCCAATCTGACATTTTAAGCAGATCGTTCCCGGGGATAGCTCATTTCCGAGCCGCTAATGGCAGTATTGGTTGCCGCTAGCCGGTGCATAGGGATGCCGAGGAGTTGAAGCAAGCTTTTCAGGATAATACCTATTGACGAGCCAGGATCGATGAGCATCTGATCCACCTTGATGTCGCCTATGTATCCAGTGTAGTATAAGGGGCGATCATGCAAATTGGTCTTAATTAACAAGTCCTATAGGGTGAACACGATGTTGGGCATTACGTCTGCACAATTGCTGCCCTGGAGATTTGTTGACGCGTCCTCCCCTGTAGGCTTGACCTGGGCTAAGTAGGCGTCAGCATTCTGGAGTGCTTCGCTCAATGCGACACGAAGATCATTGGAGAGCCTTAGGAGCTCGTATAACGACAACTTTGTTGGCGTATTAGCCAGTTGTGCTAGTATGTCAAAGTTGTAAGGTCTCTCAGCCCTTGAGGTGTATCCTTACGCAACGACCTGTCGAAGCAGGATTCCTTTGGCTTGGATCTGTCCGTCGACGGAGGCTGAGATGGCCCCGGAACATCAGTAGCAGACAGCATTATCGGCTGAGGGTTGTAGAAGCATGAATTTTTTTAGCAAATATATCCATGCGTCCAGTCAGTATGACTCCATGCGCCCACTCAATGAGGCTCCATGTGCCTAGTCAAGTGAAGCTTCATGCGCCCAAGACTCAGTCAAAGCCATGATCAAAACATGCACCAAAGCGCATGGCCACGTCAGTCTCCACGAGCAGTCGTGCACCGAAGCATGCGGCCACGTCAACACCACGACCAACCTACGATCTCGCAGCCTGTATGCGCCTACATCCTATGCGCCCAAAGCAGGACTATGCGCCCACATAAGAACCAGCGTGTTCCCTCATGTGAGCGCATAACATCATTCTAGCTCAAGAACGACTATAAAAGGGGGGCCTCTTCCCTCTTCAAGATAGAGAATGGAGAGCATTTTCAAGAGCCAAATTGCTGCACTTCTTGCCAGTGAGCCGAGAGTTAGCAATTTTCTTAGGTTTTCTCCCACTTTTGTAATCGGAGTGTCAACGGATTAAAGGAGCAACTGCTGTTCGATCTCCATCGTCCCATATGCATTCCCCAGAATTCTTTTTTGTACTCGGGGATCCTCAGCGCAGGATCTCTCAGGCGTATTCGATTTGTGGTACCTTACGCCAATAAAAGAAAAGACAATATTTTCTTCTTCTTTTTTTGTGTGTCCACAAAAATAGCGACTCTGCTGGAGACTACCTTTTTTTCTGACGAGAAGGTGGTAATGCAATCCGATACCGACAAAGTGGAGAGTACTCAGAAGATGTTGATCGTAAAGTTTGATCAGCAGGTATTCAAAGAGATGCTCTCGAGGGACGGCTCTACTCCCTCAAAATCAGCGAAGCCAAACAAGTCTCGCAAAACTTGGCTTCCGAAGGCTCGCTGTGGATATCATGCTAGTGCCATAGCAGATATACAGCTGGAGGACTCTGCTACTTGGGCGCATGACTCTGCCACAGAAGTTCCCCAAACGGAGAAGGCTCACACCGTTCCGGGCTCTACTAGCCCAGTGACTTCTTTCCTGCACAACCAACGACAGGGTGTTCAACATCCGAGACTTGGCAAAGGAAAACACTACGATGCCAAGTATCGGGGTGTACGACACTCTGGCAGAACCCGACGAGGATCATAAATGAAGGAAGCCAAACTGGAGGAAAACATCGCTGCTCCACCAGGCATGCGCCTAAGGCCATGCACCCAAGGCCACGCACCCAAGGGAGTGTTTGGGCGCATAGCCCCAACCAGAACACTTTTGTCTTCAGCAGGCTGGGCATCCAAAGCTATGCGCCCAAGGCTATGTGCCCAGGCTATCTGGATCCATACTATACGCCCACATCAAGGAGACTCAGACATATTGTCAAAGAGCATGCGCCCAAGGCCAGTCTCCAAGGCCTATGCGCCCACAACAAAAAGACAGGTCCCAACGCGTATAGCACGAGGCTGTCTTCAAGGACATCATAGAACTTAGGTGTGGGGGTTACTCCTGCACACGAACTAAGTCTGGATGCGCCTACTCTCCTTATGAACCCGCATGCAAAGCTCGGCGATGCATGCAACATGGGTTGTAAGGCAAAACTCTCTTCCGCTGACTTGCGCAACATGATAAATCATAAGTGTAAAGCGAAGGAGAACATAACGATTCATAGTGCACTTTTGTGCACCAATATTGTTATCAACTGTTGTTGCTCCAAAACAACAAGAGCGCCTCAGAGAAAGTCCGTGTTTTGACGGTTGCACTTCTCTGATGACGAGAAGCCACTATGTGTTTCATCCAACATAGCTTCGTGGGGTCCCCCGTAAGGAAGCCCCAATCAAAGACGGTGGACTACGAACCTAACTTTCTCTCTTAGCTCCGCGGAAGAAGAAGGAGAAGTCTACCAACAGATGGCCGATAGGCTGTCACATCTGAAGGAGTCTATATGGGCACTCGATCAAAGGCGAGGTTCCGTATGGACGATGAAGATTCCCAAGCAGGGGGTAGCATTCCCTCAGAATCTGAAGCAGATGACCCCCACTGGGGGTAGCCTTCCAGAGGACGATGATCCCTCCGAATCCGATGGCGACTATCTACCTCCTCTACCTGAAGATGAAGGACTTATCCACTCGAAGACAGACAGTATCAGCACCAGTTGTACTGCTTCCTCTGTTCATCCATATGCTATCTATATAGACGGACGGAGAAAGACCTAAAGAAGCCAGTGATCAGACTAGCAAACGGCTAGAGGGTCTTGAAACATCATTCACCAAGATTACTGATATGCTTACCAGCATCATGGCAGTTCAAACTGCTGGGGCTGTTCCTCCACCTCAGTAAAATACCTCGGCCCATGCTAGTCTGGCTCATAGAAACAACCCTTCTTCACTACAAAAGGAGTATCATTCTGTTGCACCTCCTCCAAATCTTACGAATGCCGGGGGTGGTCCTTCGCCAACAATGTCTGACAACCGTTCAGCAGCCATTTCCTAATACCTGTTCAATCAACAGGATGCAATTGATTCCTTGGTCGATCGCCTCGACACCATCTCGCACAAAGACGAGCTTCAGAAGATGGGGATATCTCAACCGTATCCCTCTGAGTGGGAGAACGCTACTTGCCCTCATAACTACAAACTGCTGACGCTGAACTCATTTGACGGGTTGACTTCTCCTCGCCAGCACATGACATACTTCAACACGTAGACTCTGCACTTGCCCAGAGATGACCTGTTTCTGTCAAAGCTATTTATTAGGACCTTGTAGGGGGTAGCCTTCGAATGGTTCTACAGTTGCCTGACGGATGTATCAATTCATTCAAAGACTTGGAGAGGATGTTCCTCAACAGGTTTTACGAGAGCGGCTTGTATGTTAGTATGTCCATACTCATTGAGACCAACCAAAGGAGGACCGAGTCTGTCATTGCCTTCGTCGATCACTTCAGGCGGCTAGCACTGAAGATGCCCTTCGAAATACCAGACTCAGAACTTATGGATACTTGTTGACATAACTTCCTTCCTACAGTAAAGTTTTGTCTGGGTATACATAAGTATGATACATGGTCCATTTTTATTGGGGCCGCTGATGCTGCTGAAAACGACGTTCCTAACTTGGAACTATTGGGGTTGAAGACACCCAAATCCGAAGACAAGGGAAATCATCCTCAAACATTCCCTGTTCGTGGGGATAAAAGGAAAGAAGTCCTGAAAGTCGACACATCCAAAGGAGCTACCAATTCTCAGGGCGCCTCCGACAAGCCTAAGGAGACTTTCTCTTTCGACGAAGACGATGTCATCACCATCTTCTACACATTGACGAAGGGTAAAAAGCTGACATTGCCTCCATTATGACATCCTGCAGAGGCGAGCCAACTCAATGATCCCAAGTACTGTCTCTATCATCAGTATGTGCATCACTTCACCAAGGACTGCATCGTCCTAAAGAAGAAGATACAACAACTTATCGACAGTCAAGTGATCAACCTCGAAGCTGAAGACAAGGTCGTATCTGCTAACATGATCTCTCTTTAGTTTGGCAACTTTTCTCCTACAGAAGTCCCACGACGTGGTCCCGATCCCCAAGGCGATGATGGAAGTCATCAACCTACCACCAGCTCGCAACTCGACTTTGGTCCCACTCACAACCGAACGTGGCGAGTTCATGTGGGTCCATCCAGACCTTGTCCAAAAAATGATGCAGGGGGTAGCACCTTCCAAAGCAAGAAAGGGCAAGAAATTCAACCCGTGCCATATGGTGTCCTCCCCCATCTACTAGGTTCTATATGGCGAGACGCAATCGGTAAAGACTTATCTTCGGACATACGATCCCGCACAAGAAGAAGCAGTACCTCCTCCAGCTCCTGCTGCCCCCACAAGCTCAGAAGCCAGCCAGTCCAAGCCTCAAACCACGGACAAATCTAAGTAGAAGGAGACGCAGTTTGACAAATATCTAAAGATACCAGCTCCCGAAGGCATGGATTGGCCCTATAGCTTTGATATACTGGCTCAGCTAGCCAATACACCTGCCAGGTTGTCTCTGTTCGATCTATTACGACCCTCCAAAGAAATACGGAAGGCCTTAAGCGAGGCATTGCTACATGCCGACTCATACCTCGCTGAAGTCAAAGCTCCCGCTGAAGATCCTGTCTCCTGTCTCCACTGCCACAGTACTATGGTAGTGTTGCCCAACATCTCCTTCTCACAGGAGGACATGCTATTCAAAAATAATCGTCATGATAGACCGCTGTACTATACAGGGTATATCGGGGCGATCAAGGTGGACCATATGCACATCGATCCAGGATCCTTCCTCAGCATCATTCTTAGAAGTTTGCTTCAAATCCTGGAAATCCCTCTGCACAAGCTCTCCGCAACCAACACAACTATCATGGCTTTCAATGCTGGTCGAAGCCATTTGCTGGACAAGATCCGTCTCAAATGTCAGATCGGTGATCTCCGAACGGAGGTTTCCTGCTATGTGATCGATGCTAATGTATCCTACAACGTCTTGTTGGGACATCTATGGATACACGAGAACATGATCGTTCCTTTCATACTTTACCAGTGCTTTAAGTACGTTAACAGCGACGTTGTCGTAAAGGCGAAGTTTGCCGATGTTGATCCTTTCAAGGGCATTGAAGTTTACTATAGAGATTCGGTACTTTACCAGTCTCAACCTCCAAGGATGACGACAATGAAGCTGATAATGAAGCTGAAGCAAGTTCATCCTCCAACGATGATCCCTTGATTATCCGAGTCAAAGGACGTACTACTCCGAAAAGTACTCCGAAGCCTCTCACAATCTGGGTAAAAAAGAAGAATCCCGACAAGGTCAAGCCACTGACCATCACTCTCAGCAAGACACCCCGGAAGGAACCTAATGATGCCCGTCCCACCAATCCTTAAGAATTACCCTACGTGGTGAACTCGGCCAAGACTGTTGCTCCTCTTCCAGATGATGATCCTCTCCATGAGTATATCAATACTGATAATAATGTACCTTCAGCGGATGATGTTATCCCTGAAGAAGAACTTGCATATTTCCTTAGTAAAGGTTTATCTTTGAATTACTCCAATGTCTATCAGTCTGTAAACCACTACATAGATATGATATACGTTCTAGAGAATGGCATATGACCACCTCTGTATGTCGGTGACAACACCTTATCTGCGGGAAATTTTTTACCCTGAAGATATCCTCTACTTCATCGTTCCAGCCAGAAAGAAATGGAGAGCTAATTAACTTCGGTCGTATAATTGGCGAGAAAAAGTTCGTTCCAGACTCTACTTCTCCCAAGCACAACACAGAAGTTGACTAAGACTTCAAAAAAATACAACTTTTTCGGTATAGTTGGCAGGCCAAGAATATCATCCAGAATATGGGATAAGACATCAAAAGTGACAAAAGGGCTAAATTACGGCCGAGGGCGACGGTTGCCAATATGACAATTTGCTCCCCCCGACAAACCCGAGAACTACTATTAACGAAACGGTGTTGGTTTGAGTTATGTCTCTCCTCCAACAACTCCTGAAAGATCAGACAATAAAGCAGATCATTGTTCTCATTCTTCTGATTCCTCCCTTTGGGACTCAGACTCCAGCATCGGCGACATGTTCAAAGCAACCCTCTCCGTCAACATGGTTTTTGTCGACCAAATTACAGACGATGTCCAATCAATCGAACTCGAACAATGGGCTCAAAAGATGGACACCAGGTGGGAGCTGCGGTTCGAACAATAGGAACCACCTACCGAAGATGAAGTCATCCAAGTCAATCTAGGAGATGAAGCATCCTTCAAACCAATCTTCATCAGCAAAAGCCTATCTGGCGATGAACGCCAATCTCTTATACAGCTTATAAGAGAACATCGATGTCTTCGCATGGAGCTATGAAGACATGTCTGGCTTGGACCCTAAAGTCGCCATGCACCACCTGAACATTTCATCTAAAGCTAAGCCAGTGAAGCAGCAACAACGACGATTCCGGCCAGACGTCATGGAAGCCATCGAGAATGAAGTCAAGAAGCTCATTGCCAGTGGATTCATTCGCGAAGAACAACACCCAGACTGGGTTACCAATATCGTTTCAGTTATAAAAAAGAACAAAAAAGTTTAAGTATGTACCGACTACCATGATTTGAACTCTACATGCCCGAAAGACGAGTTTCCCCTACCGATTACTGATGTAATGATCGACAATACTTATGGCTTCGAGCGGATGTCCTTTATGGATGGGTTCTCAGGCTACAACCAGATCAAGATGTTCCCCGATGACGAGAAGCACACATCTTTTCGAACACCGTTGGGGGTATACTGCTATACAGTGATGCCCTTCGAATTGAAGAACGCAGGGGCAACATATCAGCGAACCATGAACACAATTTTTCGTGATCATTTGCGCAAAACTGTGGAGTGCTACGTAGACGATATCGCAGTCAAAAGTCGTCTCAAGGGCAACTACCTCCAAGACTTGAGAACGGTGTTCGAACTAATGCGTGCACACCAACTCAAGATGAATCCAACCAAGTCTTTTCTGGGAGTCTCCAGCAACAAGTTCCTTGGTTTCGTCATTATTTCCAAAGGTATACATTTGGACCCAGAAAGTGAAGGCTATTCTCGACATGCACCATCCAAGAAATCTCAAAGAGCTGTGCGGACTACAAGGAAGGCTAGCCTACATCAGACGATTTATTTCGAACCTCTCTGGAAGGTGTCAACCATTCACTCAGCTCATGAAGAAAGGCATATCTTTCATCTGGACCGAACATTGTCAATGTGCATTCGACGACATCAAGGCGTATCTTACAAGCCCTCCAGTATTGGTTGCTCCAATAATAGGGAAGCCCTTCTTACTATATGTCCATGCTATAGATATTCCCTTGGCGCCTCTTAGGTCAAA
>JANAVB010027000.1:3450838-3611367 GCA_029216955.1 Iris pallida | reverse complement strand
CGGTAAGTGTAGTGAGCCGCTACATGCATGACCCCCGGAAGGGTCACATGGACGCAGTGTACCAGATTCTGAGGTACTTGAAGGGAGCCCCCGGGAAGGGACTGATCTTTAGAAGAAATAATCATGTAGGCATTGAGGGCTATTGTGATACATCGGGATACTGCATATTTGTAGGAGGCAACTTGGTCTCTTGGAGGAGTAAGAAGCAGTCAGTAGTGGCCAGATCAACAGCTGAAGCAGAGTATAGAGCGATGGCCTTGGGAGTCACAGAACTATTGTGGTTGAAGAATATGCTGACGGAGCTAAAGCTGGACCAGGGAACAAAGATGAAGCTATGGTGTGACAACCAGTCAGCTATTAATATTGCCAACAATCCAGTGCAGCATGACAGGACCAAACATATTGAGATTGACAGATTCTTCATCAAAGAAAAACTGGATAAAGGAGAACTAGAGCTGGGCTATGTTCCAACCAAAGATCAGGTAGCAGACGGACTGACAAAGGGGCTTAGTTCTATCAACATGATGAGAGGATGTGACAAGATGGGCTTAGTGAATATCTTTCGCCCATCTTGAGGGGGAGTGTTGATATATATATATAGTGTTATTGGGCTTTAGTCCCACATTGGCTAGAATGATAGGAGAGGAGGCTAGCCTCTCCTATATATATGTTGTTACTCCATTCAATAAAATCACTTCAAGTCTCAACAGAAGGTAACAAAATGAACAGAAGAAACTGCAGTAATTAAGAAGAAGATTCAGGTGAGGCATTAATCTGTGCTCATTATAGGCATTAATCTGTGCTACCTACAAACATTCAGCTCTCATTCCTTTGATGGATACCTCAGCTTTTCTGGTTATATTGTTTAGGAACATGCCATTCAATATGTACATAATTGGTATACAGGATACTTACAAAATAATTGGTATACCTCAGCTTTTTTCTTTCCGTTTGATTATCTTTGAATGTTATTTTGCAGTGATATTCTGGACAATGGAGACCACCTTGGCCAATGAGAGAAAATATATGAAACACAGAAATGCTACAATAAACTTGTGTGTTTGTGGACAATCATGATGATAGAAGTATACATGAAGTGAACTATGAAACTTAAGATTGTAGTCCTCGGTTGTTAGCTACTTCGCAAAATTGGTGGAAAGATAAATGCCTGAACACTTGCCTTGAACAAAAATCTTTAGCTTATATACTGATGTTAAGCTACTATATACTGATGTTAAGGTACCATAAGACGATCCTTCTTTGTCCATCCAGTAAAAAATAAATGCATGAACACTTGCCTTGTCTTACTATAGTTTTGAAGTTAATTCATCAAGAAAAACAGAATATTAGATACCAATGTTGATAGGGGGAGCTAGAATTTGCTAAACTTAAAAGCTGGACGTCTCGTAGATTTCCTTTGTCTTCCTCTTGGTGCCTTCCAGTAACAATTTGAGTTCATCTATTATAAAAAATAAGGTATCTAGGAAAAGTAATGTTAACCCAAAACTGCTCAACCTTGATTTCATCCGCTTCAAAATTCAGTCACTAGTTTAGAACAAATGCAATGCCTAATGAATGGAGAAGTAGTATTATAGTACCCACTTATAAAAATAAGGAAGATATACAGAGTAATAACTGTCAAGGAACTAATGCAAAAACAATCAGTATATAGTATGCATGCCCATTTGAAAATCAGTTGAAAGCCTGATGGCCATGAAACAAAAAAAGGATAAAAATAACGTCTATGTAACATTCGATACCTTGTATTATAGATGTACATGATTCATGTGGAATCTTAGCAGCGACTTCGACTATATCAATGACTTTTTTGTTGAGAATAGTCTGTCCTATTTTTGTGTGCTCAAAATCCTGCTTGGAAATTTGTCCCAACCTTTATTTCATCAGGTTTTCAGTTATCATAACACAATGCCAATATGTTTCAATTACTCTTATTTGCTTCTTGTTATCACCATTTCCGTTCTATTTATGTTTCTTATCGCCATTGTTCTGAAATTTCCAGTTAGTGAAGAAAATTTCCAAATTTGTCAACTCAAATATACTTCCTAGGGCTACTGCTAAGGTTGGGCTTCTTTGTTGTGCTTATGTCCATGCAGATCCACAATCAGTAAGTATCCATCTTATCAAGCCTATTTTAATGGCAATAACCTCCTCTTTAGAAGGAACAACAGTTTCATGTTTTGGTGGAAGAGTTTATGACACATTCTTTTCAACAAAGGTTATTCCTATACCAATGTACTCTAATTCGTCATGAATGCCCTATATCAAAAATTGTCTATATGCAGGCTATAATTTCTCCAGCTCTAGAACCAGCAGTTGAGTACCATATAAAAGTACTAGCTATGGCCATCAGTTGTTGGGGTCCTGCCGTACTTCGTTACAAGGACGAGCTGAAAGAAGCAATTGCATCTGCCTTTCAAGCCCCTTCATGGAAGGATTTTGTTGTTGATGAATAGTAAATTCAATTCGATAATCTTTACTGTTCGTCAGAATTTCTTTTTAACTAAGCAAATGTTAAAATATTCCCCAATGGTAGGTCAATGGAGCCGGTGATATTCATGTTCTCTGATCTCTCCTTGGAAGTCTTGTTCTTTATTACCCAACAAAACAGTACAAGTATGACTTCATATCTTTTTTATAATTGACATGCTCTTCTATAACTTAGTATATTTACGTCACATATGAGCTTTCTGTGTCATTTTACTGAATGATATATATATATATATATTAGATATATATATATATATATATTAGATGGATTATACAGTCCGTAAGCTTCCACACCGAAGTTGTTACATGGCCTTGTGGTATTACATAAACAGACAGTCCTGTATAACAGTTCGCCTAGACATAATTGCTACAATCTTTATTATCTGCACTCGCCTATTCTTCTATAATCTTTATTTCTTTCTTATGTTATCAATTCTCATAGAATCTATGCATCTTGAAGCTTATATCACCTATTCTTCTACAATCTTTATTATCTGCACTCGCCTATTCTTATACAATCTTTATTATCTGTACATGCCTTCCATATACATTACAGATTGTGGACATACAATCAGTATTTGTTCTACCAACATGTAAAGGCCCATCCCTATACCGAGTGTTTGTTCTACCAACTTGTGAAGGCCCGTCCCAGATTGTGTGTCCATAATCTGTATTTGTTCTACCAACTTGTGAAGGCCCATCCTTACTTAAAAAAATTCCTGTCTTCCATATACGCTTTAATAAGATGGCTTCAAGCTTCCATAAAATATTTTCTATCAAAATGTTATCAAACAAAAAAAATCAAGATTAATGATTAAATATCTGGAAAAGTTCACAAAACTCAAAAGTTACTTCCAAATACAAGAGATGAAGATAAAAATAACAGATTTAAGAAAAAAAGGATAAAAAGTTCCAGTATCTTGATTCCTTTGGTGGCATAGGAATAATATCTTCATTCATCAAAATTGAACAAATTATGTAGGTTAGGATTGTCATTCAAAATGGACTGATAATCGGTGGGGATGCTTATCATGTCAACTTGCTTAGTTAGCCTCTTGGGTGTATGTAAAACCACATGCCATCCATCTTCCTTTTGATCTTTAGAATAGAATATACCGCTGGCTTCTCGAGCTAAAATGAATGGATCCTCCTCCACTTTTTTTTGTTCTTGAGCTTCTTCAAATTTACCATCACATGATTCCAAATAGGATAAACCTTACAACTATTTTTGGAATCCTCTACTTTCACCCAATCATAATAAAATACTATCTCCTTAAAATCTATATAGTCCAACTCTAATATATCTCTAATTATTCCATAGTAAGTCATCATTCCTTGCTTTAAATTTGTGTCTTTTCGACCAGCAACAAAATTAGTATAAGCCTTTATAGATACGCCACTGTCCTGGGTCACCAAATTTATATCGGAGGAACTTGACGAAAAGACAAACCCATTGACACAATATTTATTATATCTTGTTGCCTTATACATTGGACCATTGACTAATCTCCATAAGGTTGTATTGGTTTCCCCAGCCTTCTGTAACTGTATTGCAAAAGAATTCACTAGTCACTAAATTTAAAAAGTGACACACAAACTAGTAAGAAAATATGACTTAGCTTATGTAAAATACCTCATCACACAACCAAGGAATGAATTCCTTGATTGTTGTTCTAATCTTAGTAGCCCCATCTTTTCGAATCTGGACAGACGTCCTTTGGAAATATTCCGCATACTTACTACCTAAATTCACAACAATAAAAATAACTCATACTCTTAATAAGTGTAATAGTCATTTATCTAAAATATATGGATAAAACCTACTTTTTCCAGTCGTCCAAGTCTTCAAGTCGGTTGAGTACCCATCTCCGTAATTGTTCAAATTGCATATTGTTTAACTCGATGACTTTTCCAACATCTAAAGGTTTTTCATCTGATAAGTCAATATTCTCATCCACCCAATCTTCTCGACTCGACTTATGAGTACCAATTCCTGTGTTTGGCATATACTCCATGCAATACATCACAGATTCATCTGCAAGGTAAGACTCTGCTATAGAGCCTTCTATGTACCTTTTATTAAGGGTATACTCTTTATACCACTTCATTAATCTACCATAACATAAATAAATTTTTTATTAAATAGAATAAGTAAAATTGTATTAAATGCAAAACGTATTTAAAAAAAATATTGCATACCTTTCAAATGGGTACATCCATCGGAATCTGACTAGGCCACATGCCAAAGCCTCGTCTGCCAAATGAACCATACAATGCACACTTATGACAAAAAAGGAGGGAGGAAGTTCCTTTTCAAGAATACACATTGCTTCCACCAATGCCCTCTTTGCTTTACGGAGTTCCTCCTTATTTATCACTTTTGCACATAAGATATTAAAGAATAAACTAATTCTTTGAATAGCAATTCTCAAGTCCTTCTCCTTTTTAAAAGCATGTTTAAGTAAAACTGGAAGCAAGTGTTGCATAATCATATGATAGTCATGCGATTTGAGCCCCCTTAGCTCTGGAGGTTGGATAGTCACCAAATTACTCAAGTTAGAGGAAAACCCTGTAGGCAATTTTAAATCTTTCAAGCAACGATAAAATTCTTCCTTTTCCTCTTTAGTTAAGGCGTATGACCCTTTGGCATTGAAGTTTTTTCCGGTGTCTTTTTCTTTACTAACCATAATTTCTTGTTGATGCCCAATTTCATCAAATCTTTTCGTGCCTTCAACCCATCTTTTGTTTTTCTAGTGACATTCATCAACATGCTTAATAAATGATCAGTGACATTCTTTTCAGTATGTATGACGTCAATGTTATGGCGAACCTCAAGAAACTTCCAGTATGGCAAATCAAACAAAATTGACCTTCTCGACCATGGAGGTGCAATAGTGGAATTAGCATCCATATTGGCATCTTCATTGACCCTACCCTTGCACTTTTTACCAATGTCCTTACTCTTTTTTCTTTTGCCAGTGACTCTACTAAGCCCTTGTCCATCATTACTCTTAAGAATTTCAGAAATTCGTTGTTCAACTTCTTCACCAGATAATCGTCGTGGAGGTGGCCGATGATCTACGGTTTTGTTGAATCTTTTATCATTTCTAAACTTGTGGTCAGACCTTAAAAATCGACGATAGCCTTGATAACATATTTTATTTGAGTCTTTAAGATGCTCAGAGTCAACATTATCGACACATACTGGACAAGCCTTATAGCCATGAACATTGCACCCAGATAGTGTTCCATATGCAGGTAAATCGTAGACCCCCCATATCAATATTGCTTTCATTGTAAAAGAGATTTTAGTAAATGCATCCCACGTCGGTACAACATTTACCCATAGCTTTTCAACTCATCTATAAGTGGTTCTAGAAAGACATCGATGTGTTTGCCTGGTGATTTAGGCCCAGATATTAATAAAGCAACAATGAAAACTCCTTTTTCATACACAAAGATGGTGGAAGATTTAAAGGTGCTACAATCACCGGCCAACAACTATAAGTGCGACTTTGAGTTCCATGTGGGTTAAAGCCATCAATTGATATTGCAAGCTGTAAATTTCTAGCCTCGGCAGCAAAATCTGGCCAATTGACATTGACTGAATCCCATTGACCTGAGTCACATAGATGTCTCATTAGATTTCCATCGGTTTTTGCCTTCTTGTGCCAAGTCATTGCATCTGCGATCCAAGGAATGCTAAAGAATCTCTTTAGCCTTGGGATCAATGGAAAATATTTCACAAATTTTGCTGCCTCTTTTTTTACTCCTTTTTTTACCTCAGATTCGTCTTCAAAGACAAGCTTATACCTACTGACTCCACATTTGGGACACATATGATGTTGCTTGTATGGCTTCCAATATAGGATGTAACCATTTCTGCATGCATGGATGGTTTCACATTCCATTCCCAAGTCCTTGATCATGTTCTTATTTGTGGGTAATTTTTGGGAAGATTGCAATTTTCTACAAATAAAGACTTTACCCAATCTAATATAGCAGTCACGCTATTTCCAGTCAAATTGTATCGCGTTTTCAAATTCTGTAACTCGATAATGGTAGACAACATTGTCTTACCGTTAGGACAACCATTGTACAAAGGTTGTGTTGCCATCTCCTTATATTTTTTGTATTTTCTACTCTCATTCATCTTGGTCTTAAAACCAACAGTTTGATCGCCTGCTACTCCACCTTCAAGTATAATATTCATGTCTTCTAACTCGTGCTCATTCCCCCAATTATTTACATTGAAAACATCATCAACAAGTTCCTCCATCATAGGCTGGTCGGCTTCTTTGATTGGGTCGGATTTTATTGTTGTAGACTTCTAGCCCATCGATTTTTCTCCATGTTGATCCCATAACACATAGCTCTGATCGATACCATTTGACAACAGATGAAAGCTGATTAAATCAAGCTCTAGGTGTCCTTTCGAGTTTCTGCATCGAACACATGGGCATAAAAAACGATATTCTCCGTTAGCATTCTCCTTGACAAAATTCACAAATTGTTTGATACCTTCAATATATTCTAAGTCCCCCCGTTTGCTCATCCATGACTTGTCCAAAGGCATTTCTATACCAAAAATTTATTTTTATAAGAAAAATCTGTATAAAATAAAAACTAATAAAGTAAATACTCAATAAAGGCATAGAAATACATTTCAATTAAATTAAGGATTTCCAACATGTATGACATGATAAATAAATTAAATTATCTGAAGACTTATAGAAATTAACTATATGCAAGCAAATCTCAATTAAAAAAATAAATAATGGGTTCTTTCATAAATAAATAATAAGAAGTCTCTTGAATCCTATAGCAAAAAAAGTGAGGAAATCACATGAACTTGTGTTATATCCGTCAAAATCATACAAAATGAATAAATTAACACTGGCTTAAACAAATTATTAAATGGGAAATGCATATTGAGAAGAAGCATGTCATTCCAACTACTGAAAACCTCTGACCAAATTTTACTTTGTTTACAATTAGATATCATTTATCTGCCCAACTTAATTCCATCGGATTCATTAACTAGCAAGTCAGTCCAGAATTAATTGGTCTTAAATCCAAATGATATATATAGGCTTGCAACTGGAAAGGATATATGTATTGACATATTTTGTATTTGTTTTCTCATGGAATCAATGGAAAGCTAGGTAGCACAAACACTCCAAAATACTTAGAACGCAATCAATTCTGTGATGCTGTGATAATATAGGGTGGGCAATGTAAAAAAAGGTTTTGGTGGTTTTGTAATTCTGGAGGACATTGATGGAATTCTTTGTGGTTTAATGTTGCTGACACCAATTGAAAATAGACTCTTGTAGGAACAGTTTTTCTTTGCCAAATATATGAAATAAAAGAAATGCTTTGCTCATGGAAGTTATATGTCATCTTATTAGTCTTTCTGAGGGAAATCAAATGTGTGCTACATAATGTCTGTATCTATACCGATAGATCCGTATATATACCGGCTGACTTTTTATATCATGTTTCAGATGCATAGTTGTTTTGCATCATATCAGTCTAAAATTCGAAAGTTGCGTATCATATCGACTTTAAGCCAAACAAATTTGAGCAACAAGCTAAAATATTGTGGCATCACACTAATATTAGATATCTTAGAGAACCAGTCCAATACATGATTCTAGATTTTCGATGGTAAGAATAATATACATATGAACCTTAATTCCAAACCGAAAAGGTAAAATCATGTAGAAGATAATCCTAATCCAGTCCAATACATGATTCGAGATTTCTGGTGTTGAGAATAATATACATATGAACCTTAATTCCAAACCTTAAAGGAAAAATATTATTTTGCAATAAAATAATTACTGATGTCTTAATTTTCATAGGTAGATAAGCCGCATGTGGTACGAGTAGTAGGATCAACACTAAAAAAGTCTTTGAAAACTTTAGAATTTTAATACTATGGTCCATATCACTAAGATCAAAAACAACATATTCATATACAAGTAATTTTTGTTTCGGTGTCAAAGTTGTGGGACTAACAACTATAAAATAATATATAGTTTAAGCATCTAAAAAAATTATTGTAACAAAAATTATTAATTTACTGAGGCAAATTTGTTTTTATTTTCCTTTTCTGTTTTTGCCATTTTTTTTGTTTCTACAAAAATAAGCAAATTCCTAAACAAAATTAAACAAAAAAAGGAAATAGAAAGAAAAACCTTTCTTGATGGATGATGGCAAGCCCTTAACTGTTACGCGGGTTTGAAGATCCTGGATGGCGATTGTATATATGCGGATGTCAATCTTCGTCTCCTTCCTAGATGGCGACCATATGGGTTTGAAGATTTGTGATTGGTGAGATCTCCAAACCCTTCCTTTGGCGATTGTACGTGGGTTTAATTCGGAGGGAGGGAGAAAATTTCTGAGTGAAATTTTCCGAGAGGGGGGGAAGGATTGTTTCTGGAGGGAATTTTCCATGTGGGCGGGGGGGGGGGGGGGGAGGGGGTGGAAGGGGAATTCGAGGGGCGGGGGGGAATTTTTTCGAGGGAAATTTTCCGAGAGGGCGTACGGGGAGGGGGGGGGGGAGGGGAACTCGGAAATTTTTCGAGGGAAATTTTTCGAAAGGGGGGAGGAAGGTTTGTTTCTGGAGGGAGAAACCGAGAGGAGGGGTTTGAGGTTTGGTATGTTTTGGAATGCTTAGGGTTTGGATGTCACGATGGGAGATATATGTTCTGTTTGCTTGGACGCTTTGTTTGGTAATTACATTATATGAATATGGGTGCAATCTTAATTTGGAACATATTTGGAACACTAAAAAGGTGTATGTGAATAAATATTTTTCTAAAAAATAAAATAAAACATATTAGGAACATTTATTTCCTCTGGAACATATTTAATGTGTTTCAGAACCTAGAAACAAAAAATAAGTGTTTCAAATTGAAAAAAAACCAAGCGTTTCTATTTAGCCATTTTGGTGTAGTGTACAGCAGTATGAGAACGTGCAGTGGGATGACATGATGTGTGTGGATACTTATAATAGAAAGCATGGTTGTGTGAAGCTTTAGTTTTGCTTGCTTCCTTTCTAGATGATCTGTCGTGTATGACTTTGTGATGTGCTAAGTGTCTTGTGTTAGACTGAGTCGTAGGTTGTACTACCTACTTTCCCAGTCTAATCTCTAACTTTTTAGAGTTAGCACAGATCTCATCATATTTAGCATTCAAAGCATCAATTCTACATGAAGCAATAGAATACTTCTTCTTTTCTGATTCTAGTTCCTCCTGAAGTTTAGCATTTTCTTGAATACTTTTCTCAATGCAATCAAGTGCCTCATACAATCTAAACTCAAGTGTGGAAATCTTAGTAGAATTATCAGAAGTAGAAGTATTTCTTGCATCATTCAATAAGCAAGTAAGCTTCTCATTCTCACGCTTATAGGATTTCTTGATCGTTCGTAGTGACTCTCCTTTCTAGTAGTAGTATAATCTTCTTGGATGTGGCCTATCTTCTTGCAGTAGTCACATACAAGCTCTTCTTCGTATAAAGGATTGTGTTGTACCTTAAATCCCAATTTCGTCATGTACATATTTGCATTATTATGAAGACTATTCTTCTCTCTGGAGTTGCTAGCTTTGCTTTCATACCTGCACTCATAAGTAGCTTCAAGAACTTTTCAAGTTTTATGAGATGTTGTACAAGTATTCATAAGATAAATACATTTGTGTCTACAGCACAATAAAAGATATGCATAGCTTTTGCATCAAGGCTAGCTAACTTCTTCTATTCCTCCATATAACTATAATAAGGCTTGTTGATTATAGAGGACGTGAGAATAGAAGTGATAGTAGGCTTTTTGTAGCCATTGACAACAATTGACCATAAGTCAAAATCTAGAGATTTCAGGTAGAAGCTCATTGGTGTCTTCCAATAACTATAGTTTGTTCCATCAAATAGTGGAAGTCTATTTGAGGATTGCTCTTCAGTTGTGAAGTACATACTTGCCATATGTGATACTGTGATCTATGTAACAGCTGTAATGAATAAGAATATAATAGCAGTGTTACCTTGCTTTACCTGTATAACCCGCTTCGATAGGGAGGATCTGCTCCAAGGATGTTAAGCCAAATAATAGAGTCCTTGCTCTGATACTAATTGTAGGACCGATTGTAGGAACAAGTTGTAAAGCACAATACTTTAGAGGGGGGTGAATAGAGTAGGCAGCAGAATTTAGCTAATTAAAAATGTTAGCAGCAAGATCACATAATATATATATATATCACAGATATCTAAATAAAAAGTAGAGAGTAGAGAGCAAACTCAAACACAAGGATGTATACTGGTTTCCCTCTTGTGAGGACTAGTCCAGTCGGAAGAACTCTAGCTTCCAGTTGAATCCACTATAAAAAATTACCACAAGTTTGTTGGCACATTTTATTTTGATTATTAACAGCATCTTCGTAGTTTAGTTTTCTGTATCTTCAGATTCAAATATTCTCAGAAGCTCTACTACATAAAGTCCTTCCGTTCAAATGCAACCATCTTTTACATCGAAGAATGAAGCAGTTACCGGCGTTCCTTGTATAAGACGGCATCCTCCTGCTTAGAGTCTTCGTGTCTGTACGAAGTCTAGGTATATCTGTAAACTCCTAAGGATGGAAGACAAGTAAAAGAACAAGTCAAAAATCAATTACCTACAGAGCGGTATACCGGCGGCATGCTTCGATATACCGGCGGTATACCATTTTTAGAGTCCAGAAAGTTGCTGTGACAAATTATCGGCATACCGGCGGCATGCTTCGGCATACCGGCGGTATACCATTTTTAGAGTCCAGAAAGTTGCTGTGACAAATTGTCGGCATACCGACGGCATGCTCCGGCATACCGGCGGTATACCATTTTTAGCAACCTAAAAGTTGCTGTGACAAATTATCGGCATACCGACGGCATGCTCCGGCATACCGGCAGTATACCGTTTTTAGCGACCCAAAACTTGCTGTGACAAAACGTCGGTATACCGACGGTATGCCGCGGCATACCGACGGTATACCGAGTTTCAAATATTTGGTTTTTGAATTGCTCTGACTAGAATTAATGGCCGTATTTAATGCTCTCAAACGGTTGTTTGCCATGAAATATAAAAGAACAGAACAATTATCAGAGGACCGGACTTTTTCTTCACGTTACAAACTCGCTTATACAAAGAAAGCCTAGGGACGAAAACCTAGGTACAGCAGTCTAAGTACAATTGTTTATTTTAGATTCTGGGGGGTGACGATAGAGGCTCGGAAAGGCGACGGCAGCCCTGCCTTACTCCTTGGACGATCGGTATGCAACCTTGGTTCCTGTGAGAAGATGGTTGGCGTTGATGAAGAAATGCTCTTCTTGCTCCTCTGTTGCTCTTCTGGCTTCTCTCTCTGTGTGTGTATTTTTTCTCTGATAGCGTATATCTCTCCTTATCTCTCTCTCCTTCTTTTTTTTTTCCGTAAGGGAATGGCACCCTGCTATTTATAATAGTGGCGGGGCATCATTAGGGTTTGGCTAATTACCCATTCTCAAAGTGGCGACGGCCTGATGCTTAATCAATCTAGACCATTCATTTTAAGTATGAAGGATCTAGGCCATAAATGGGGATAGCACTGAATCTTACGAATAATTAATGCTGATTGCTTTAAATCCTCATGATTGGTCGTGTAGCTTGGATCTCTCACCACGTGTCCCATTGGCTTGATTATGAATGATATGAACTGATCTCATTAATAATAAGGATAACGTTAAATATGGTCATTGGGATCTGGTAAATCTTTGTATCTCATAATCATCTTTGCTACCAGCTGTCAAGTCTGGGGGATCATTAATCTCTGCCACGTGTCTTAATGATGGACTCTGCCAAAGCCGCATGACATCCATGAACCGCATGAGACAGTGTCTGGGCGAGCCGCATAGGTATAGTATTCGCGAGCCGCATGGGATAGCTTCTTGGTGAACCGCATAAGTGTAGTAATCGCGAGCCGCATGGGATGGCTTCTTGGTGAGCCACAGGAAGACGACTTTTACCAGCCGCATGAAGTTATTCTTCAAGTGAGCCGCATGGGAGTAGCCACGTGGCAATCTCGAATTATGTCAGAGATTTTCTTCTATTTTCCAAGAGTCTGTCATTATGACAGGGCCATTATGACACTTCATGTCAGAGCCGTCAGCTGTCAAATCATGGCAGAGCAATAAATAAGCACACTGCTCGATGGCCAGCTGTGTGAAGGAGTCTCGTGGGTATACGTGGCGTTGAGCCGCGTATCTCTGTGAGCCGCATGTACTTTTTGAACCGTATGCGGCTGGAGAACTCTTTGAACCGCAGGACTGTCCCCATGTGAGCCGTATGGACTCTCCTGTTCGAGCCGCATGAGACTAAGAGTCTCTCTGAACCGCATGGGACTGCTTCTGTATGAGCCGCATAGGGTTCTCCTGTTCTGAGCCGCATAGATCATCGTTCTGATATTTTCCATGCTTCTACAAGACCCCCTTCAAAGTTTTCAATTTGCAAAATTGAAATACTTTGAATAAGAAGCATGGCCTTTGGTTGATCGCATAGATGATTCAGCCCTATGGATTTGTCTGGCCGTATGAGCTGTAAGACCGTATAGACTTTTTGCCACGTGTCCTAGCCACATGTGCAAATCTTCTTCATTAAATGCCCTTGATTCACCGCCTCTTGGGGGGAATCCCAAGGGTCAGTTTTGTTTTGACCGAAGCGGTTTTATTCTTTTAGGTGGCACGTAATCGAGGCGTCTGTTTAATTTTTCGAGCCTCCTTCGCCTATAAATAGGAGTAATTTTGTTCTTTGAGGGTTTCTTTACCTTCTCTATTTTGCTCGAACTTCTTATTGCCGACTTCCTCTTCGTCTTCTCCTATCAGCGATCGGCAATGGCTCCAAGAGAACTGCTGCTGCTACGGGCAAGAAGGCCGCATCATCTTCTGCGACGGCGAAGGGCAAGAAGGCCGTGTCTTTATCGACTGCGGCGGCGAACGTGGCTGCTCCTTCGATGGCTGGCGTGCCTATTTTTCACCCCGACGTTCACCCGCCTATTGCTGGTAGGATCATCAATATGAACTGCCATGTCTACGCCGCATATCTTATGCACGAGCCTATATTCCCAAGTATGTTGTGTGTCCGACTCATATTTGGGCCGCATGGGATATGACCCAGGCCTGAGCCGCATGAAAGTTATTGCATAACTTCATCATCAGGGCCGCATAAGCTCATCTGGACCTGGACCGCATGAGCTCTTTCAAACTGAGCCGCATAAGCTTATTTCGAACTGAACCGCATAAGATTGTTTGAACTGGACCGCATAAGCTCATCCGTGCTGGACCGCATAACCCTATTTCGAGCCGAACCATATAAGCTTATTCGAATCGGATCATATCCACATATGCTCCTTTCGAACCGTATAAACTCATCTACACTGAGCCGCATAAGTTCATTTCGGGCTGAACCGCATGGGCTTATTCGAACTGAACCGCTTGGGCTTTTTCAAATTGAGCCGCATAAGCTCATTCGGACTGCCCTGTATGAACTCTTTCAAACTGAACCGCATGAGGCTATACTGAGCTAAGCTACATAAGCATCACGTAGTTTTTGTGTTTCAGCTATCTTTTTTTTTGACTTGTTTCTTTTGCTTTATCTTCAGTGAATCTGCCAGTAAATCCTGCGGAGGAACTTATAATGGGTTCAAATCAATTCGCCTTGGGCGTGCGTCTTGACGACTTAATTAAGCATGTGTTGAATCAATTCCCTGCTGATGAACCTTCGGAGAGGTTGAACGCCATCGAGAATCAGACCCTCCATTACCTCCGTTCTATGATAAATGCTGGGAAGCTGGATGGAAAATACCTGAAGCCTTCGTTCCTTTTTGGAGATGCTTTAATCATAGAGAATCCCCGAGTATTAGAGATTTCTGAGAACTGGGATTTTTCTTTGGATGGGGTGGCAATCCATATTCCTCTCATGGAACGTCATTATCCTTTGTCATGGTTCAATATGGTGTTGCTGGACAGGAAGATGGTGTGTAACCTAACTCCTACTCAATCAGGGATGTTGATGGGCAACATCCATTATAACCCGAACATGCGGTCAGCGTACGCGGGTAAGGATTCCGTCCTCCGGTACATGATGGGTCTGGCCTCGGGCTCATTCATGAATGTATACGGCCCCAACTTCACACTTACTCAAGCTGATACCTTCCTGAATCGGCTTGTTCGCAAGAAGTCTTATCCCGTTGGCAGGCTGGCATTGCCGAACTGGATAAACCCCACTTCTATGTGGGCCCAGTTGACCACTTGTTTCTGCAGACCTACGGAACATTCTTGCGGGAGGTGGAACTTTATCATGCCATTCGGGGCACTTGTCACGGGCTTCCTATCAATAAACCACTGTTCGTAGCGCTCTTGGAGATGTATAGCCGGCGAACGGGGACATTCTTTGCACCCGGAGGGGAATTGGGGCTTGCTCTCCATGAGATGTATACTGTCTCCAAACTTCCGTGGGGGAATGAGCCTTTCGAGGTGTATACCCCATCGAATGAGGAGTTTGAGGACTTGAACCGACGACTCCCAGGTTCTGTCGCGGTGTATCGGAAGTTGCTGTGCCACCATAGTGCTTGTCACCAGATGGCTATAAAAATGGTGGATAGCTCCGAAGGGACCGCTCCCCACTCCACATCCTGGATTAATTATCTTTTTAAAGTTGACCCTTCTGGCGAAGTTACTCCTCGAACCCTTCGAACGCATGGAGAGATAAAGGATCTGATGTCAAGCGTCAAGAAGTCGCGATCCAAGAGCGACATATCCGGGAGTTAAACTGACTCTCTTAGCTATTTTTACTATAGGACCACACAGATGTCAGAGAAGGTGCTCCTGGCTGGATTTTTAATGATATGGCTACGGAACTGTGTAGTCTCGGAGGAGCGGGTTCTATTGAGAGGATCGGTCGTTATTTCATTCTCCCTGCCGTTAAACTGGTATTTGGAGTTAGACTGGCCCTTCTTCCTGCTATGGTGTGTATCATACACCATGGTCTTCGAACATTCTCGTCCAAGGTTATTGCTCGTAAGAAGATGTTGGATTTTGAGCACGTAGAACTGCCTTTCCACTATTTGATGGGGTGGTTGGCGATGCACTACAAGTCTTTGATGGGACCCAAGATAGCGGAAGATGCTACAGATGAAGACGCTTTCCTTTTCAAATGCCATCGCCGGTCTTGGGAATACAACACTATGCCAGCTTGTCGGAGGGCGCTGGCGAGGGTGGATGGGTGTGACTTTTTTGTGTCTGTTCCTCCCTTTTCTGATGAGGAAGTGAGGAAGGTACATCTTGACGGTACCGGGCCTTTTCACTTTCTGTCTCCGGATATGCTCGCCTGGTTGCGCAACATCCGCCCCGCGCATCTGGTTTATCGCAACCGCGATAATGTGTACTTGGAGCCTTACATACCTAGTAGGTTTTCCTGCCAATTTGGTTATAGCCAGTTATTCCTTGATTGTCCCAACCCTTGTTTGGGCTTTGAAGGTAGCGTTCTCGATGGTGTCAGGGCGTGGAATTATTATGACGCTTATCATACTCGGGCCAGCTTCTCGATCCCCGATGCTAAGGCGCCGAAGGAAATTTTGTACGTGGCTTCTTTGTATCACGTTATGGCGAACAAGCCTCCTGTTAATTTCGATCCGAGTACCAGTTTCATTGTGGGTACCGATTTAGAGGAGAAGCCCAAGGGGGCTAAGGCTAGAAAGCAACTAGCGCTCCAGACTCCCCTCCCTGAGTCAGAACCTTCCGAGTCGGCTGAGGAGGAGGATGATCATGATAGCGAAGACTCCCTTTCTGGTGGGGATGAAGAAGTAACGGATCAACCGCTTCCCACACCCGATGAACCAGCGGAAGATCCGTTGCTTACTACATAAGAGGAAGTAGTGAGGGAAGAACAGCCTTCAGCTGTGTCTGGTTCCTCACGTAAATGAGTTAGACGCGAGTTGTCTGACAGCAGACCGACCTTTTCTGTGAAGAGAGCTGCCGTTAGGTCTCGTAGATTACTTATTACCGAGAGGGGTGAAGGTACAGACGCTGTTCCGGAGGTAAGACCAAGTCAGAGTCATCTCTTTGTTGTAGTTCTCTTTTCTTTCGGAGATATGACTTAATCACTTTTCTTTGTAGGCGTCTGATGAACCGGCCTCTCCTGAACCGTCTACTACCCCTGAAGTTGATCCGGCCCTTGCTGCTTTGATTAGCGACATGTGTGCCACGGTCCTTTCTGCGGGGGCTATCTCAGCGGCGGCTGGAAGCTCCCAGGTTGCTGAGGCCTTGGCCCAGGGTGACGAAGGTTTCCTCGGGCCCGTCTCTGAGATTGCTGAACTTCAGCAAGGCGACGCCGATCTCGGTGCATTCCCCCCCGAGGATGTCAGGACGGAGGAGTCTATTATACCTGACTCGGAGGCTGTTGGAGAAGAGGCTGCGGTGGCTGCGGGCGAACCTCGGCCTCCACTCTCCTCCACTGGTAAGATAGGCCAGATATTGACTAGTAAGGGGGCTTATTTGCTCTATCAACATATCCTCCTGGTCAAATCGATTCATGGTTGCCTTGGCCCTGCAGGTCCTGACCTTTTACTTCCCACCGTGGATGTTCTTGGGGAAGGCTCGGCCTGCCGTGATCTGGAAGAAAGGAGCGTTCCCTCTCATTTGCCGTCTCATGTCGAGGGGCCTCCCGCCGACCCCGGACAGATGGGAATGGAGTTGGCGATGGTCTCCGCCTCATCCTCCGCAGATTATACGGCTCCGGAGACTGACCTCTCGACGCTGCCGAGCATTCAAATTCTGCGGGCTGCCGAAGAGGAGTTGGCCTCTGTTAAGCGTCCTTCCGTGCGGAGCTGGTTTCTCTTGTGGCAGGAGCAGCAGATTCTGTTGCTTCTTCTTCAGTGTTGCCGGCTATACTCCCGTTGACACCGGCTTCTTCGGAAGCTCTGGACGAGGTGACGCAGGATGTGGTTGACAGCTTCTATCGCCACTTAAAGAGGGGTGTAGATGCTGCTGTAGAACGGGGGACCCCTTTTACTCTGTCTCTGCGGTGTGCTCGGGGACAGATTGCAACCTTGAAGTCCCTTCCTAGCGGGGTGGGGTTGGCTGCAGTCCTGGAGCCTAAGTTGGTGGAGGCTGATCAGCTTGTGACCCAATTGTTGGCGACACGGCAGGCGGGCTTGCCTGCTGCGATTGATCGGGAGCGGGGCTTCCTAGTTGCTGCTCGGGATAGGATCAAGCTTGCTCGGGATACTGCCGCGCCAGTTGTGCGGGGAAGACCTTGACAAGTTTTTCGCTTCGTATGACAGGCTGAGTCGTCGAAGTCAGGCTTGTCGGGCTCGGGAAGAGTCTGCTTCTCGTGGAGTCGCTGATACGAAGGAGCGGATTCACGCACTCCAGAGGGAATTGACCTTCTTAGAGTCAGAGCTGGAGGCTGCCCGTGCGAAACAGGAATCAATCGTTCGTGAGGCCGAGAAGGTTTCCCGATCTTCTACTAACCTGGAGCGGGCTTTTAAGAGATTCAAGGATAACTGGCAAGCCCATGCTCAACTGGAGGACGAGGCGGTGCTGCCCCAAGAGGCGGAACGTCGAGCTACCCAGAGGTTTGAGCGGTCGGTTGCCTTGCTGATGGATCGTCTCAGGGCGTTATGTGCCCCGGAGCAGTGATCAGCTTTCTGTTTTCTTTTGTTTCTTTTTTTTGTAAGGGATGTGATCCCAAATGATGTAGCACTTTGAATTTTGAATAAATGAGCATATTTCAACTCATCTTTTCTTTCTTGTACTTGTGGTGTTCGTGGAACTGGACTTGCTGGGGGATTATTTATGGACCTGTTATCCTAGGCGTACCTTAGTTTTAGGTACGGATAACAGGTTTGGACATGATGACCAGAACAGCCATGGCAAAGTGGTCATGGATGTTCTCGGTGTTAGGAAAAAGAATGCCGTAGAGCAGCTGGGCTCCCGGGACATGGTGAGGTGGTGGATTTATGCTAAGAAGCTTAGCAAAGGAATATTTGTGGACCTATTATCCTTGGCGTACCCTGGTCTAGGATACGGATAATGGGATAAAAGGAAACCAACATACTTGCTCAGAGGTTATGTGGACATGGCAAGCATGAGGGTTTTACCGTGGAATCTTCCTGCTCAAAGGTAATGAGAACATGGCAGGGGAGACTTCACGGGAGATATTCGTGGTCAATAGCGGACATTTGTGGTCGACAGAGGACATTTGTGGACCTATTATCCTTGTCGTACTCCGGTTGTGGGTACAGATAATAGGTTGAAAGGAGACCGACATACTTGCTCAGAGGTAATGTGGACATGGCAAGTATGAAGGTTTCTTCGACAGAGCCTTCCCATTCAGAGGTAATGAGGACATGACAGGAGTGGGCTCAATAAGGAGGGCACATAGAACGACTTAGAGGTAATGAGGACATGGAAGTTCTATGTGAGGGGTGATTTGTTTTTGGCGGAAGTGGAACGACTCAGAGGTAATGAGGACATGGCCGTTTCGGAAATTTGTAGATCGATTACCCTTTTTGTGCACTGGTAGCGCGAGTAGTGGATCATGAGGGAGGATCTCTTCCAGGAATAAAGTTCAGAGGTATAATCATACATGACTTACTATCTGAAAGAGTGACCGGAATGTGAGTTCAGAGGTACCAGCGGGTACATAACTCGGTAATTTAGAATATTGAGAAAGTGTGAGTTCAGTGGCACCAGCGGGTACATGACTCGATAATCTGAAATGGTGTGGATGTGAGTTCAGCGGTACCAGTGGGTACATGACTCAATGAGCTGGAGAGAATGTCGTTTAGACATAATATTTCTTCAGAAACTTGCCGTTGACGGGCAACATAAGCAAGTCTCCGTTTTGTTTTGCGAGACGGTAAGCACCGTTGGGGAATACTGTCTCAATGATAAATGGGCCTTCCCACTTTGGCTGGAATTTGCCGGCGGTCTTGTGAGTCATGACCATCGGCCTCCGGAATGCCAGAACGAGATCGCCCACCTGGAATATTCTGATTTTGACCTTCTTGTTGAAGGCTCCGGAGATGCGTGCCTTGGTATAGCTCGATTCGTTGCTGAGCTAGGAGGCACTTTTCATCTAAGGCCTCCAACTCTTGTAGTCGACGTCGGTGGTTTTCGTCTGTCGTCAATTAATGTGTGAGGGCGACACGTAGTGAGGGGATCTAAGTCTCCAATGGGAGGACTGCCTCACTCCCGTATACCAGGGAGAATGGTGTTTTCCCGGTGGCTGTTCGGACTGTGGTGCGATAAGCCCATAAGCATTCGTCGAGCTTCTCGTTCCAGTCACGTTTGTTGGAGGAGACAAACTTCTTGAGGAGTTTGATGATTGTCTTGTTGAATGCCTCTGCCTAACCCGTTCGTTGTCGGGTTGTATGATGTCGAAGCGACATTCTGAATACGGTGCTTATCGCAAAATTGATAGAATACGTGGCTTGCAAACTGCAGACCATTATCATGGATGATCTTTCGGGGCAGTCCGAAGCGGTAGATGACGTGATGCTTAAGGAAGCTGATCACATTTGAAGTCTTAACTTCTGCGAGTGGGACGGCTTCCGCCCATTTGGAGAAGTAATCAGTGATCGCAAGTATGAAGCGATGTCCTCGGGAGGAAGGTGGGGTGATTGGACCAATGATATCCATTCCCCATGCTTCGAATGGCCAGGACGCCACTGTCGGATGTAGAAACTCAGACGGTTGGTGAATGAAGTCCGCGTGGACTTGGCAGGCTTTGCATTTTCTAGCATAATCTATCGCGTCTGCCACCATTGTGGGCCAATAGTAGCCCATTCGGTAAAGACGGTCTTACAATTTAGGACCGGGCTGGTGGGCCCCGCAGATACCGTCATGAGCTTCTCGTACGGCTTCTTTGGCTTCTGCGTTTGACAGACATCGAAGCAGTAATCCATCGTAGGAGCGGCGATACAGCATCTTCGTCTCTGTATCGTAGAAGAATCTGAGAGAACGCCTTCTGATGGAAGTGGCTTCCTTCGGGTTCTCGGGCAGGATGTCGTAGACGACGAAGTCGATGAATGGGTGTCTCCAATCTGGGGCATCATCGATCGTCTGTGCGGAATAACTCGCCACGAATTGCACATTGTTTTTAGGACAGACCAGTTCGTGGCCTATCATATCCACTGATTGGCGATCATAATTCGGAACTGCTAGGGAAGCGACAAGACCGGCTAAGGCGTCCGCTTTGATATTTCAGAGTCTGGGGACATGTTCGATGAAGAACCCCTCGAACGACGAGATGATGTTAATCGCTATTTGGTGATAAGGGATCATGTCTTCGTGGCGGACTTCGTATGAGCCCCGGATCTGATTGACGATTAGTTGGGAATCGCCGTATGCTTCAAGGTATTCTACCCCCAGCTCTTTTGTATGTTGGAGGCCAATGACCAGAGCGTTGTACTCGGCCATATTGTTAGAGCAGGGCTCAGTGAGGGAATAAGCTCGGTTAATCACCAATCCGGAAGGAGAGATTAGCACTACCCCGACTCCGACGACTATATTGCCTTTAGGTCCGGTCCTCGAAGCACCGTCGAAGAACATTCACCATATATCATCGTGAGAGGTTGCTTGCGAGTCGGCGACCTCATCTGGGATCTCTTCATATATCCTGGAGGATTCCGAGCCTGGGTGGGCTGCTAAGAAGTCTGCCAGGGCTTGACTTTTGACTACCTTTTGTGGGACGAAGATCATATGATAAGGGGACAGCAATATTGCCCATATAGCGAGACGAGAGCTGAGTGCCCCTGGTTTAGTCATAAGGATCCTGAGAGGGTTGACTCGTAAGATTACATGTATCGTTTGTCCGATGACATAATGCCGCATTTTCTGAATGGCGAACACCAGGGCGAGGCATTCCTTCTCCACAGCGGTGTATCGGTGCTCTGGCCCTAATCATCATTCGACTGAGGTAATATATGGCCTGCTCGTGGCCTGCATCGTTGTTTTGTGCCAGCAAAGCCCCGAGGGAGTGTTCCATTGCTCGTACATAAGCAGGAATGGTTTTCTGGGAACCGGGGCTACCAAAACTGGAGGATTTGACAAATATTCTTTGATGCTGTCGAAATCACGCTGGTATTCCTCGTCCCATACGAATGAGACTCCTTTCTTCATGAGGTGCATGAATGGTCGGCATCGCCCGGAGAGGTTGGAAATGAACCTTCTGATGTAAGCTAGCCTCCCTTGAAGGCCTCTGAGTTCGCAAAGATTTCTCGGGGGACCCATCTCCATGATTGCTTTCATCTTCTCAGGGTCTACATGGATACCCTGTGCGGTGATGATGAAGCCCAAGAACTTCCCGCTGGATACGCCCAGAAAGGACTTCGTAGGATTCATTTTCAAGTTGTGCGCTCGTATTAGGTCGAATACCGTCCTTAGATCCTGCAGATGGTCTCCAATTGCTACGGCTCTTAACGTCTATATCGTCAATGTAGCACTCCACTGTCTTGCGTAAGTGGTCTCTGAAGATGATGCTCATGGCTCTTTGATATGTGGCACCGGCATTCTTCAAACCGAAAGGCATGACTGTGTAGCAGTACTGTGCCAATTGGTGTTCGGAATAATGTATGCTTTTCGTCATCAGGAGACATTTTGATTTGGTTGTACCCCGAGAAGCCATCCATGAATGACATACGTTCGAAGCCACAGGTATTATCGATCATGATGTCTGTGATAGGAAGGGGGAGTTCATCTTTGGGGCACGCCTCGTTCAGGTTGCGGAAGTCGATGCAGATTCGAATCTTTCCATTCTTCTTGAGGATGGGTACTATATTGGCGACCCAGTCGGGATGTTGCTCCTCATGAATAAAGTCGCTAGCTATCAGTTTGTTGACTTCGGCTTCGATCGCGTCCATGTACGACAACAAAAAACCCTTTTAATGACGCTTGACGCGGAGTTTTAATGACGGCTGATACATAAGCGTTATTAAGTTGAAAAATACCTTTTTTCTATGACGGTTTGGGCTAATTCTGGGCTTTTTATAACGTTTATAAAACAAAGCGTTATTAATAGTTTAGAGCGGTGGCAAACTTGTAATATTTTTTAACTTCAATTTTTGGCAAAATTCTTGCTGTAGCCCGCCTCTCCCCCAAAACATTCCGATCTTCTCCTTCTCCTTCTTTCTTCTCCCTCCTCTCCCCCAACTCCAAAACCCTAACCCTAGATCCAAAATCTTCGAGGAGGGCCTCATGCTCCTCGTCGCCCTCCAGGACAAGCTCGAGGCTGTCGCATACGCGATCGACAAGAACTCGAAGGAGGAGCGTTAGGGTTCTGCTCGTCCTCTTCTCCGCGCTCTCCCTCTCCTTCCTCCGGCGTCGTCGATGTCGTGGGTCCGCAACCACCGCCGCTTCATCGGTTCCGGCGTCGGCCTCGGATTCGAAGCCCTCATGGGTCAGTTCCTCTTCCTTACACCCTCCTCTCCTCTTCTTCTCCTTTCTTTCCCCCAACTCCAAAACCCTAACCCTAATTTTGAAGAAATTAAAAATCCTTTTATTTGAGGAAGAAGGAGGTGACGGTGATGTCGTCAACAACAGCTTGGGGTGCTGATCATCCCTGCGCTCAGCTGAGAGCCGCCTACCATGACTGCTTCAATAGGTATCATCATCGTCATCATCCTCAATTCTACAGCAGCTGCTGCTGCTGATGATGATATTCTTCTTCTTCTTTACTATCAAGAAAATAAATTGTGGGGAATGTTTTTTTTTAATTGATACAGGTGGTACGCGGAGAAGAGGACGAGCATGAAGGTGTACTTGGCTTTATAATAAATTGTGGGGAATTGTTATCATCTTTTGTGTACTTGGCTTTATAAATGATCTTTTCTGACAGTATAAAGGTGCTGCAAGAGAAGGCGGCCGAGGGCCGAGTATATGGGATACCTTTACTTATGAGCATCCAGGTCCTTAATTGCCTGCTACATGTATCACCACTTCCTCTTCTTATGATTAACCTTGATGATACTATGCTGAAAATGTTAAATTAATTAATAGCAATGAAATTAATATATGATGACAGAAACTTTGGATTAGTTTGACATGCACCTAATCTAGATCCTCCATACATTAAGATAGTATCGTAACAAAATTACAGTTGAGACTCAAACAATGTCATCTCATGGGATATTTGGAGATGTAGGTTAAGTGTCTATTTTGGAGAAGGAAACATTTTATCTCCTCTTCTTTTTCACTATTCTGTATCCTAATTTATAAATTATATACGGTTTATGGAATCATTTTCTATGTTTCTGGGGACATGTCAAAATAAAATGCAAGGTTAACTTGGAATTTACGGACATTGATATCAAAACTAGCATAATTGAGAAGATAAGATATCATATGGAAGCAATGGAGACATAGCAGATGATCAATACCATCGATATAAGGTATTTTCTTTCCCATTCCTGTCTATTCATACAAGTGACATCATCAACTGAGCATGCACAAAATTTTGGAAGTAATATAATCTCATCTGTCTTGCAGGAAGATGTAAAACTCATGAAGGATATAGGCTTTGATACTTACAGGTTCTCCATCTCATGGACAAGGATCTTGCCAAGTAAGATGGCCAAACTATTTCTTCAATTTTAATGCATGTGGAGGACTAAACTATTATTAGTTTCAAACAACTTTGCTAAAAGGGGAATAAAACCAAATTCACAATACTCTTCGCACAATGTTGAGAAATTTTTTTTGTATCAATGCTAAAAGGGGACTAAACTATTCAGAAATTTTTTGTATCAATGCTGATATCGACGAGTCGATATTAATCTCAATACTCTTTGCACAATATTGAGAAAAATTAGGAAGCACTTTCATATAATGATGACAATGTCCGTCCTTTGAGATTAGGTCCACTATGGATGCCGCAGTAGATGCCTCAAGGTTAAATTTACTTTTATCCATTTCTGAAAGAAACCCCATAGCTCTGTTTACTTCACCATTCTCCAACAAGCCCTTAACAATAGCATTAAGCATAACAGAATCTGAAGAGTAACCATCATTCTTCACTGACAAAAACAACTCATCAAACTCATCCAACAACCCTTCTTTAATAAGGCCGTTCATCATTATAGTGTATGTTGCAACATCTGGTGACACTGTCATTTGCAAGAATAGAGTTAAAGAGATCCTTTGCTGTATTAACCTTACCAACTTGAAACATTCCTTCAATTAAAATATTGAAGGTCGTAGCTTCCAGTTTTTCCTTCTGACATGATAGAGTGTCCAACAGATTCATGGCCTCATCAATGTGGTGTTTTTCCTTCCAATTTTTTCTACTGCTAGTCCCGCTGCTACATTTGAATTATGATACAAAAATGTGACTAACTTGAATTCTTTGCTTTTATTATGAAGTGATAATATTGTTGCTGCTACATGGTGTTTTTTCTTAGCTAAAATATAAGGAACAGGGCATGTTTCAATTGGAAAACCAAATTCACAACCCATATTTTACTGCAAACAATTTTTTTCTATTCTATTGTCTACATACCTACAACTTTATTGTGTTCCTACCAAAAAATTTATATATTGGCAATGATGAGATACAATTTGGAGATGGTTTTGTGACTTCCATTGCAATGAATTATGGTTTTGAAAAAATTTGTCCTTGCAGTTCTACTATGCACTATGAGCCAACCTTATGTATTTTGATACTGCTATTTTTTTTACCTTTCTTTGGTCATTTTCTTGACTGTTTTTACAATTTGCAGTTGTGGTTAACTTGTTTTTACATGGCAGTTTTGTTCCTGCAGTTCTACTATGCACTCTGAGCCAACCTTATGTATTTTGTTCCTGCTATTTTTTACCATACTTTGGTCATTTTCTCGACGGTTTTTCCAATTTGCAGGTGCAGGTAACTTGTTTTTACATGGCATTTTCTGTAGTTCTACTATGCACTATGAGCCAACCTTATGTATTTTGATCCTACTATTTTTTTTACCTTACTTTGGTTATTTTCTGGACTGTGTCTACAATTTGCAGGTGCGGTTAACTTGGTTTTACATGGCAGCTTTGCTCCTGCAGTTTTACTATGCACTCTGAGCCAACCGTGTTGTATTTTGATCAAACTAGCTTAGTTATCCTCTAATTCAAACTAAGTTTTTTTTAATCTTTTTCAGGGTTTTGCTACGTGATGCCGACAGTTTTGATGTGCTCAAAGTTGAAGCCAATGTACTAATAGTTTTGAGGGTCTACATACTAGTAGTAGTTGTAAATATATGTATTTGGATGTCCTATTTTGAAAAAATGTAATGAAGATGGTGATATATATTATGTATATATTTGTAATTGGATTAAATGGTACTCTATAACATTTAGATGTTTTCTTGTGAATATGGTCCAAAATGAATGTTTTGAAATTGAATTGAGCAACATTGAGCATTGTTCTATAATTTTTTGGAAAGTAATATATAAATATGCAGAATTGAGCGTTATAAATGTGCTGAATTGAGTCTATACAGATTATCTATTCATAACGATTTCAAACTACGCTGAAAATAAGTGTAGCAGAAACTCATCATATTCATGACGGTTATTTTATGACGCTTTTAAAAAATATTTATAACACCCGTTTTCATGACGGTTGCTGTGAAAAAAAAAGCGTTATGGTACATCATTAATGACGCTTTTTAGCCGTCATTAAAAGGGTTTTTTGTTGTAGTGATGATGCCTGGACGGAAGCGTCACTGTTGTTGCTTGACTGGCTTCGCATCTGGTCGAATGTTGAGTTTGTGAAGAGCGATGTCGGGATTTAACCCTGGCATGTCTTCATAGCTCCAAGCGAACACATCAATGCACTCTCTGAAAAGTTCTAGCAGCGACTCCCGTTCTTCGTCTGTTAGGCTTTTACTGATGAAAATCGGTTTTGGAGAAGATTCGCTGCCGAGGTCAACTTGTATAACCTCATCTTCAGTAGGAGGTTCTCTCAGTTCGAACCACTTTTCCTATTGTGCATCCAATTGCTGGGCCCACGGCTCTAGCTCGAGGATCTCGGGGATGTCTTCGTCTTCCTCGTAAGCGTCGGCGAATGCCATGTTGACTGACATGACTTGTCTGAACACATCTCCGATGCTGGTATCCGAGTCAGAAGTTGGTGACCCGGTTGAATGTTACTGCCAGTCACATTCTTCATCTGAACTTTCAGGGGTCGTAGTAGGCGTTACATACCCTAACCCGCATCGAGTTTTGTTATAGTAGTTTCGTGGTTTGCCCGCCGGGACTGGCGGCTTCAAAGGTAATCGTCGCCCAGTGCCGTAGTTTAATCCTGGCGTCGTCTCCAGATCATACCCCTGTTTCTGCATGAGATATTTGGATTGAGGGCTATAGAGATACAGAGGCAGTCTTCCGGCATCTGACCCGAGGTCGGCTTCTTCTATGGTGAGGGGATGCGGGTTGTTCGTCCGGCCGAAGATGATCGGATGATCTTCTTCCTCGATTATTCGGTAAGCGTCTTCTACTGGAGTAAGCCGGATCGCGGTGTACAAATTTGTCACTTGTGTGTGTAGGTGAGTGCCTATACCGTGTTCCATAGCATACATTGTATATAGCTTATTGAGCTCGGTGTAGTTCAAAGATAACCCTTTATTGATGAAGTAAGGTATCTTTTCTAGGAGGATTACATCATCAGTGGAGGGGACATTAGTGTGGGCAGCCACATACTTGGCTAGCTCTGGTTCCTCTTCGGCTACCCCCTGTGTGAACGAAGACTGAGAGGACGACCTGGGAAGCTTGATTGTCAGTGGTTCAGTTGATGGAGCAGAGCGAGGAGTTGTTGGCAGACTAGCGACCCCCAGTTTGGCATTTGATGTGGGGCGAGGAGTGGCTGGTTCGCTAGAAGTGTCAGACCTTGCATCGGGGTGACGACCCTTCTTAGGAAGGCGTATCGTCAGCGGCTTATCGGAGGGATTGAGTTTCTCCATTTGACTGACTCTCGGCAGTCTGATTGTCAGTAGCCCCGTTGTGGGTCTCGGTACTTGGCCGGACCTTGGCAGCCGAATTATCATCTGCTCCTCCTGCGCTGAGAGGCTGATTGCGTCCTTCTGCAGAGTGGCGGTAACGGGTGCGGACTTGCCCGGTTTGCGAGCTTGGAGGTGGATCGTCAGGGGTCCTTCTGATCCCGTGGCCGTTTCGGTGCTAGCTTATTCATTTCCTTCGTCAAGGTGCCTTTTTGACTTTTCGTATAGGCAGGAGTCCGAGTAGTAGGATTCGACCCCTTTGAAGGGATCGATATCAGCAAATTCTGTCTTCACGAAGCCGTATTTGTCGACATATTTGAAGCACTGGTGCAGCGTGGAAGGCACGATCATGTAATCGTGTATCCATGGGCACCCCAAGAGGATGTTATAAGAAGTGTCTGCATCTATGACGTAGCAGGTGACTTCGGATTGGAGGTCGCCAATTTGACACTTCCGACGAATCTTCCCAATAGGGTAGCTCCTGCCCGAATTGAAACCGCTGATGGCGGTGCTTGTAGGTGTCAGGCGATGCATTGGGATGCGGAGATGATGTAGCAGGACCTTCGGGATGATGCTTATGGAAGAGCCAGGATCTATGTGCATCCGATCCACCTTCACGTCGCCGATGTACCCCTTGTAGTATAGCGGGCGATCGTGTAGGTTGGTCTTGATGAGCATGTCCTGCGAAGTGAAGACGATATTGGGCATTGCTTCCGTGCAGGCACTGTCTTGGAGATCCACGGGTGAGTCCTCCCCGGTGAGGTTGGATTGAGCCAGATAGGCATCGTCATTTTGGAGTGCTTCGCTCAATGCAATACGAACGTCCTTGGAGAGTCTTAGGAGTTCGTACAGTGATAATTTGGCCGGTGTGTTAGCCAATTGTGCTAAGATGTCAAAGTTGTAGGGCCTCTCTAGCCCTTGGGCTGCTTCTTTTCGGAGAGATTTGTCGAAGCGAGTCTCCTTCGGCCTAGGCTTGTCGGTCGTCGAAGGCTGAGCCGGTCTTGGAGCATCAGTTGTAGTGGGTTAATGATTTTCAGCTGGATTGTCAACCACAGGTTGGGATTGCGCTCCGGACCGCGTGACGACGGCTGTAGCTTCCACGTTGTCTGCTGAGATTGTGTGGCAGGTCCTAATTTTTCCATTCTTCTTTTTGTTGGTGGGAGAGGGTGTGGGTCGAGTTACTTCTGACACCAAGTCTGGATGGACCCACATGACCTCCCCTCGTGATGTGGTGAGAGGTACTAGACCAGCAGTCTGTTCTCGGGGAGGTGGAAGATTGGTAATCTCCATCGTCGCCAGAGGGACGGGGATTACCCTGTCTTGAGTCTCCGTCGGAGGGAAGCTGCCGAATTGTACGGACACCATATTGGCTGCCACGGTTACCTCCTCGAAGTCGATGGCCAGAGCGTTCGAATCGATGAGGCTTTGGATGTACCATTTTAGTTGGTAACAGTCGTGTGTAGCGTGGTATACATAACGGTGGTAATGACAGAACTTTGGGTTCTCCAGATCAGCCGGCCGAGGCTCCCATCTTGGTGGAGGAAGCTGAATTCTATCTCCTTGTATGAGCATGTCCAAGATAGGCTTGACGTGGCCGTCTTCAAAAGAGTAAGTGACTTGAGGCCATTATTTGTCTACGGGCTTCGACTCAGGTTTTTGTGTTGTATCGGCCACCATAGCCTGCTTTCCCTTGCTGTCCCGATTGTTGGAGGGGTTACCCCCATTATCGTTGTTGGGACGCTTGCCCTTGTTTTTTCCTTCCGAGATGAGCAATCCCAGTTGGCGAGCCTTCTTCAGTCGTTCTTCGGCGCTTGTGGCTCTGATGATGAATGCCTTCCAATCTTTGAATTGACTTTCGCCCATCCAGAGACTGATCGTTAGAAGCAGTCTCTTTTGACAAATTTCAATCAAAGAGGAATCTGGATTTCCGGAAGGCAGCTTCATGGCGGTCTGGCAGAACCGCTCAATGTAGTTCTTTGTCAGCTCCTTCTCCCCTTGGACGACGTCCATGAGAGTGGACATAGTGACGTCCTGTCCTACTTCGTAGAATCGCTCCAAGAACAGACGCTTGAAGCCGGTAAAGGAGTAGATGCAGTTGTCCGGCAGATTGCGGTACCAATCGAAGGCGACTCCTTCCAACGCCCCAATAAATAACCGTGTGAGGATAGCATCATCATGGGGCAGATGGTCGGTGGTGACCTCGAAGTAAGTGATGTACCGACTTGCTGAGGTTTTGCCATCATACGGGTTGATATTGAACGGCTTATATCTTGGTGGAAATGGAACATCCCTCCATTTAGCAGGGTATGGTTGCCGTATTCTGAGATCTTGAGCATTTTCTCGGACATGGAACATGGCTCGGAGCTCCTGGACCTCTCTCTTTACTTCTCGGGTCTCGTCTGTCGTGGTAGGGGCTGTTATTTCGGGAGGATTATTGTCCGGGTTTGGTGCCGCTGAGTTCGAATCTACATTGACCGCAGGGCCCGTGCTTGTTTGACCAGGCATCCCTCCTTGTAGAGTTGGCAGGGCCGCTTTAATCTCGTCCACAGACTTGACCAAAGCAAGTAATATGGCTTCGAGATTGTCGATGCGCTGGCGATCATTGGAACCACCTTGATTGCTGTCCGTCATGAAAACCGTTCTTACATGCGGAGTGATTGAAGAAACGGTGGAGGATGTGCCCTCCGAGTCGTACCCATGCACCGAGAAGTCATCGGGATAGGTGGGAATGTTCTCTTCGGGCTCGGACTCGGAGGGAACGGTATCCCCAGCTTCAGAGCTTGCTTCGTTTTGAGAGTTACGGATGTCCTCGGGGACATCAGCGTCTGTTGTAGTTGTTGGAAGAGTTGTTTGTTCGGGCTCGGCTTCTTGAAACATCGGATTGTTGCGGATGTTCGGAGGAGTGCTACCTCCAGTTCCCTCAACCCCCAGCGATGTGGATGATGAATTTCCCATCGCGGTAGATTTCGTCTTTGAACGGGTGTGTTGGAATACACCGGTAGAGGACAACCGTTTAGACGATAGTTTCTTAGTTGTAGTAGTTGATATCTTGGGACTGGAGATACTTGTCTTTTTCCCTCTCCCTTCGGCGGGGACCTTCTGAGCGGAATTGCAGGAGACAACAGGAGGTGCCTCATCTTCTGAGCTCGGATGCTGTAGCCTTTGGAAGACGGACGGCCGATCTTTCGTCACTGCCGCGTTGTTGTAGCAGTAGTTGACGATGATTTGGGTGCAGCGATGTCCAAGCGAGGACTCTTTGCACGCCGACACTCCTCCTATTTTCTTACGTTTGTTGAGGATCGCCTCCCACAGGTCAGAGGAACCACTCTGTCTGTTTGCAGTCGGGGGCTGGACTCGAGAGGTTGTATACAACTTCCCATCCGAGGCCCGTGTGATAGTCAACGGGACGCTCCATTAGTCAGAGGTTGGGACAGCTGACTGGGCCTGATGAGCCCGCGCTGCCCTAGACTTCCTCCTTTTTGCACTTGTGGGTGCGTAATAGGAGGAGTCCAAGTTGGATACCACAGAATCTGGCTTATCATTCAGAGAATCATCAGGGTCAGGACCGCATGAGAGACGGTCGAAGACTGATCGAGAGAAGCGTGAAACAGATGCTATGCGGCTAGAGTTGGGTACCGTACAGGCTGTCTGCATGCGGTTGTCTTCTGCCGTCGGATGAATTATTTTTGTGCGGCTAGGAGTCACGACCGTACAGGCTGGCCGCATGCGGTTGGCAATTGTGGCCGCAGGGGTTTTCTGCAAGCGATTGACTTTCTTAGCTGCATGGGTTTCATTCATGTGGTTGGCAGCTGTAGCCGCATAAGCTATGCGGCTGACAGATATGGCCGCATGAGTTTTCTTCATACGGCTGGCGGATGTAGCCGTATGAGCTTTCTCCCTGCGGCTGATACCCTTATGCGGCTCGGATCTCATAGAGTTTCTCTTTGCCCCTGCAAGTCCAACATCATAGTGTTTTCTTCTGCCGGACTTGGGGACAGCAGAGTTGTCTACGATCTGAAGTAGGGTCGCAGGGGAATCTTGCTCGCCGTCTTGAACAACAGAGGGTGTCTTCGCAAGAGCTTCAGTAGGAATGAAAGATCGGGGTCTTCACTCCTTACGGGCCTTCCTTGTGCGGGCTCGCTTCTGGACCGGGCCAGTGCTCTTATCGGAGAGCATTTCTTCGAACGCCTGTTGGTCGAACCGGGCGACCATTTTTTGTTGCGTGGAGCCAAGCTTGGCTGTATCCGATTGCGTCACCAACTCCTCAGCCGTGGAGAAGTTAGTCCCCAGCAGAGTCGCCACCGTGTTTGCCATGAAATATAAAAGAACAGAACAATTATCGGAGGAACGGACTTTTACTTCACGTTACAAACTCGCTTGTACAAAGAAAGCCTAGGGACGAAAACCTAGGTACAGCAGTCTAAGTACAATTGTTTATTTTAGATTCTGGGGGGTGACGATAGAGGCTCGGGAAGGCGACGGCAGCCCTGCCTTACTCCTTGGACGATCGGTATGCAACCTTGGCTCCTGTGAGAAGATGGTTGGCGTTGATGAAGAAATGCTCTTCTTGCTCCTCTGTTGCTCTTCTGGCTTCTCTCTCTCTCTGTGTATTTTTTCTCTGATAGCGTATATCTCTCCTTGTCTCTCTCTCCTCTCTCATTCTTTTTTTTCCGCAAGGGAATGGCACCCTGCTATTTATAATAGTGGAGGGGCATCATTAGGGTTTGGCTAATTACCCATTCTCAAAGTGGCGGCGGCCTGATGCTTAATCAATCTAGACCATTCATTTTAAGTGTGAAGGATCTAGGCCATAAATGGGGATAGCACTGAATCTTGCGAATAATTAATGCTGATTGCTTTAAATCTTCATGATTGGTCGTGTAGCTTGGATCTCTCACCACGTGTCCCATTGGCTTGATTATGAATAATATGACCTGATCTCATTAATAATGAGGATAATATTAAATATGGTCATTGGGATCTGGTAAATCTTTGCATCTCATAATCATCTTTGCTACCAGCTGTCAAGTCTGGGGGATCATTGAATCTCTGCCACGTGTCTTAATGATGGACTCTACCAAAGTCGCATGACATCCATGAACCGTATGAGACAGCGTCTGGGCGAGCCGCATAGGTATAGTATTCGCGAGCCGCATGGGATGGCTTCTTGGTGAACCGCATAAGTGTAGTAATCGCGAGCCGCATGGGATGGCTTCTTGGTGAGCCGCAGGAAGACGACTTTTGCCAGCCGCATGAAGTTATTCTTTAAGTGAGCCACATGGGAGTAGCCACGTGGCAATCTCGGATCATGTCAGAGATTTTCTCCTATTTTTCAAGAGTCTGTCATTATGACAGGGCCATTATGACACTTCATGTCAGAGCCGTCAGCTGTCAAATCATGGCAGAGCATTAAATAAGCACACTGCTCGATGGCCAGCTGTGTGAAGGAGTCTCGTAGGTATACGTGGCGTTGAGCCGCGTATCTCTGTGAGCCGCATGTACTTTTTGAACCGCATGCGGCTGGGGAACTCTTTGAACCGCAGGACTGTCCCCATGTGAGCCGCATGGACTCTCCTGTTCGAGCCGCATGAGACTAAGAGTCTCTCTGAACCGCATGGGACTGCTCCTGTATGAGCCGCATGGGGTTCTCCTGTTCTGAGCCGCATAGATCATCGTTCTGATATTTTCCATGCTTCTACAACGGTCATTAATATGACCGTTACTATTTGACCGGTATACAGACGGTATGCCGCTGCATACCGACGGCATGCCGGTCTGCCTGTATCCAGAGCATTAAATGCCACCACTCTTGGTTTCTTTATAAAAAGAAAGCTCTCTCTCTCTCTTGAGGTTTTTACCAACTCTTGCCATAAATTTTCCAACAATCAAGAGCTCCACCATTAATACTCTTCTAAGCTTTTAATTGTCATCCTCTCCCAAAGTGATAGAGTATTTAAGAGTTGTAAATTTCCATCTTCACGTGTTAGAAGATCAACAAGTTTCTCTTCTTATTTGTTTGAAGTTGGCGAGCCTTCGTAAGAAAACTCGTGTGTTGAAGTTGACGAGTCTTCGGATTCAAACTCGTATTGAAGTTGGCGAGTTCTTCGGATCCAAACTCATGTGTACTATTTGATATAATAGTGGATTTAAGCCGGAGAGAGTTTCGGGACTGGATCGCCTCAAGCGAGGATACCAGGATACATCTTGTGTTTGATATTCTCACTCTTTACTTTTATTTGTCATATATTGCTTGTGTTGCACTAGTTATATTTTATTTCCCTATTCACCCCCCTCTAGGGTTTTACAATTGGTTTCAGTGCTTTGTTCTCTTGATTTAGATTTACACCCTTTGAGTGATCCATGGCCTCTAACCCTAGTATCAACACCTTCCACAATGAAGGACACTCCACAAATAGGCCTCCCCTATTTGATGGAACCAACTATAACTACTAGAAGATTAGGATGAGCATTTATCTGAAGTCCATAGATTTCGATTTATGGGATTGTGTGATAAATGGTCTTCCTACTCCCTCCAGAGTTATTGAGGATATTGCTTCTGACACCCTCAGGGACACACTTACTGAAAACACCAAGAAACTTGCGAGTCGAGATGCCAAGGCAATGAATGCTCTTTATTGTGCTTTCGACAGTAGTGAATTCAACCAAATCCCTACTTGCAAGACTTCCAATGAGATTTAGAAGTTACTTGAAGTCACACACGAGGGAACTTCACAAGTGAAGGAATCCAAGATTAGTAGACTCACGCAAGAATATGAGTCCATTAAAATGAAGTATGATGAATCTATTACTTGCATGTTTATTCGTTTTGGTGACATTATTAATCCTCTCTTTTCTCTTGGTAAGGAATATCCTGCTCATGAAAAGATCAAAAAAATTCTTAGAGGATTGACGAAAGTTTGGAGTCCTAAAGCTACCGCAATCATTGAGGGGAACGATCTAACAGTCATAAACCTTGAGACCCTCATGGGTAAGCTAATGACTCACGAGCTCGATATGAAGGATCAAGAGGAATCCTCCATACAAGAGAAGGAGAAGAAGAAATCTCTTGCTCTCAAAGCTACAATGTCCTACTCCAAGGATAGCTCCGACGACAATGAGTCGGACGATGATAAAGAAATGGCTCTCACAGCTAAGCACTTCCGGAAGTTCCTCAAGTTCAAAAGCCAACCACTTCAGACGGGACAATGAGGAAGATCCGACGTGCTATCAATGCAGAAGAACCGGACACATCAAGAGGGACTGTCCGATGGTAAGGAGAGACTCAAGCAAGTACGAGAAGCCTAGCAAAGGAAGCTCGTCCTCCAAGAAATTTGCCAACACAAGCATTTGGTGTGAGAGTGACGCAAGTGACTCCGACAACGACAAGGAGTGCAAACACAATGCCAACGTCTGTCTCATGGCAACCGATGAGGTACTTGATGATCTCTCCTTAAACACTCTTACTTATGATGATTTGGAGAAATCTATTCTTGAATTGCATGAAGAGCACAAAGGTGTTAGGAATAAATATAAGAAATCTCTTAAAGAGGTTGATGCTCTTCAACTTGAAGTAGAAAGACTCTCAAGCATCATTATTGATGTAAAGAGAAAATCTCCTGCTTCTGACACGGATGAAATAGAGTCATTGCGACTTAAGCTTCAAGAATCTCTTGACACCATCAAGAAAAAGGATGATGAGATTCAATCCATGAGAAGTTCTTATGAATTTGCTGTGCACAGAGTTCAAGATGCTAATAGGAGAGAATATGACACTTCTATTAAGTATAATGATCTTCTTATACAGTGTAAGAAATTTGGTAATAAGGACACTACTCACATGCATGCTCCTAGACATCTCCATACTCATCACAATGCTAGGCATACTTCTTACATGAACACTACACACAAATCCTTTCCTAACACAAAGAAAGGACCATTTGTTAAGAAAAACACTTCGCATCATGCTTTTTATTATCATCATCACAATACTAATGCTAGAGCTCCTCGCACTAGAGATTCACATATGCTTGATTCTCACATATCTTCTTCTTAATCCTCTATGATTTGCAATTACTGTGGCTTGCATGAACATACGATCAATTATTGTCATACAAGGAAACTTGTTGACAAGAAAGTTTTTATGTGGGTTCCTAAGACTAACACTCAAGGACCCATAAGATCATGGGTACCAAAATGTTTATCTTCAACTTATGTTGTAGGTGAAGAGTCCTTCTCATGCTAGAAGCAAGTGGATTCTCGATAGCGGCTGTTCACGGCACATGACCGGAGATGCTTCACTATTTACAATGCTATCGATGAAGAAGAAAGGACACGTCTCTTTTGGTAACAATCTCAAAGGTCACATTATAGGGAATGGTAATATAGGTTCCCCTCCTTATCCTTGTATTAAAAATGTGTGTCTTGTTACTAATCTTAAACACAATCTTCTTAGTATTAGTCATCTTACCGATAATGGTTATGATATCAAGTTTGTTAAGCTCAAATGCTTCATTACCGATAGCTCTAATGGATCTGTTGTTTATGAAGGGATTAGAGAAAATAATATCTATGTTTTATATCTTGTTGAAGACACTAACAATGACAGGTGCTTATTTGCTAAAAACGATGAGAGTTGGCTTTGGCACATGAGGCTTGGATACGCCAACATGGATACCATCTCTCGTCTTGCTACCAAGAAGCTCGTAAGAGGACTCCCAAGTATCCCGTTCAAAAAGGATATGGTGTGTGAAGAATGCGAGAAGAGTAAGTTAACAAAGTCATCCTTCAAATCAATCAACTCTGTGAGTACTTCTAGACCCCTTCAACTTATCCATACGGATCTTTTTGGTCCTAGTAGAGTTGCTAGCCTTGGAGGCAAGCTTTATGCTTTTGTTTTAGTTGATGATTTTTTGAGATTCACTTGGGTTATTTTTCTTGCTTGCAAAAGTGATACTTTTCGTGAATTTGTTGCCTTTTGTAAACGTGTTCAAAATGAGAAAGGTTTTTCTATTAACAAAATTAGAAGTGATCATGGAGGAGAATTTGATAATGCCGATTTCAAAAGATTTTGTGAAAAGAATGGTTTTGGACATGATTTTGCTTGTCCACGAACTCCTCAACAAAATGGTGTTATGGAGAGAAAGAATAGAACCCTTGACGATAGGGCCCGGGTTATGTTAAACCAATATAAGCTCCCCCAATAATTTTGGGCGGAAGCCGTTAATACGGCATGTCATGTTATAAATAGGGTCTTGGTTAGACCTATTTCTAAGAAGACTCCTTATAAGCTTTGGTTTGACAAAATCCCTCTATTGAATATTTTAAGGTTTTTGATTGCAATTGTTTTATTTTGAATACCAAGGATAACCTAGGCATGTTTGAAGAAAAAGCCTATGAAGGCATATTCCTTGGATACTCTACTCATAGTAAAGGTTTTCGTGTTTTTAATAAAAGAAGTCTTGTTGTCGAAGAGTCAATCAATGTCTCTTTTAATGAACTCAACTCTTCTACATTCTCCTCTTCCGAGAATATTGATGACATCTCGTTTGGGTTAGAGAACTCCTCTATTGAAGATCGTCCTTCTTCATCTAACAATGAAGTTGTGACTCCATCAAAAGAGTCTCCTCCTTTCGAGCCTCCTCAAAAGGATCTCCCAAAAGAATGGAGATTTGTCACCAATCATCCTAAGGAGCTTATCATTGGGGATCCTTCCTCCAGTGTTAGCACTAGATCCGCCACTCGTGATCTTTGTGCAAATGTGGCTTTTATCGCTCAAATAGAGCCTAAAAATGTTAATGATGCTTTTCTTGATAAATTTTGGATGATAGCTATGCAAGAGGGGCTAAATCAATTTGAGCGAAGCAAGGTTTGGGAACTTGTCCCAAAACCTAACAATCATCCCATTATTGGAACAAAATGGGTGTTTCGTAACAAAATTAATGAAGATGGGTTGGTGACTCGTAACAAGGCCCGATTGGTTGCTCAAGGCTATAACCAAGAGGAAGGCATTGACTACGATGAAACCTATGCTCCGGTTGCACGTCTTGAATCCGTTCGTATGCTTTGTGCTTTTGCTTGTTTTAATGACTTTAAGCTCTTTCAAATGGATGTTAAGAGTGCTTTTCTGACTGGTATTATTAAAGAGAAAGTTTATGTTAAACAACCTCCCGGCTTTGAAGATTTTCAATTTCCTAATCACATTTTCAAACTCCACAAAGCCCTTTATGGCCTTAAACAAGCTCCCCGTGCTTGGTATGAGCGCCTTAGCTCCTTTCTTGTTTCTCACAATTTTTCAAAGGGAAAAGTTGACACAACACTTTTTATTAAATCCCATAATGGCACTCTCTTATTGGTTCAAACTTATGTCGATGATTTTATTTTTGGTTCTACTAACAACACACTTTGTGTAGAATTTGCTAAAGTTATGCAGAAAGAATTTGAAATGAGTATGATGGGTGAGCTTTCCTTCTTTTTGGGGTTACAAATCAAACAAGGACCCAAAGGAACCTTCATCATTCAAGCGAAATATACAAAGGACCTCCTCAAGCGTTTCGACCTCGACTCATCCAAATCAATGAGGACTCCTATGGCCACAATGATAAAGCTTGACAATGACGAAGATGGCACATCGGTCGACATTCGTAAGTATAGAGGTATGATCGATAGTTTACTTTATTTAACTGCTAGCCGTCCTGATATCATGTTTAGTGTTTGCTTGTGTGCACGATATCAAGCCAATCCAAAGGAATCACACTTGTGTGCCGTTAAGCACATTTTTTGTTATCTCAAAGGCACCATTAACATGGATCTTTGGTATCCGAAATCCTCATCCTTCGAGCTTCACGGCTTTTCGGATGCGGATTTTGCCGGATGCAAGATTGACCGAAAAAGCACTAGTAGCACATGTCAATTCCTCGGGAAGTCTTTGGTATCGTGGTTTAGTAAGAAACAAAATTCTGTTGCTCTTTCAACCACTGAGGCCGAGTATATTGCGGCTGGTTGCTGTTGTGCACAAATTCTTTGGATGTCACAAACACTTTTAGATTATGGCATTTCTCATTCTTGCATCCCTATTAAATGTGATAATACTTGCTCAATCAATCTCACGAAAAACCCGATTTGTCACTCATGCACGAAGCACATTGAAATTAGACACCATTTTCTTCGTGACCATCAACAAAAGGGAGATATTCGTCTTGAATTTATTGATACTACCTATCAGTTAGCCGATATTTTTACCAAACCGCTCCCGGAAGATCGCTTCACCTTCCTTTGCCGAGAATTAGGCATTTTATCCTTTGATCCGTAATCCCTCTTGTCCGGCACACCGACGGTATAGAGCGGTATACCGGCGGCATGTCATTTTTCGATTCAGAATTAGGTTCTGTCTCGAAACTCGGTATACCGTCAGTATACGTCGGCATACCGACGGCATGCCGGATCGAGGCGGACAGGAATTCAAAATTCAGATCTGGGCCCACCTTTATTCTTTTTTCCCTTTATTTTTCTCAACCCTCATTTAATTCTTTCTCATCCATCACATCCTTATTAACTACCCTCTCATCTTTTCCATTCATAACCTTCCATCTCATTTATTACCCATCTTTTCACATCCCCCTTTACTCCTCTTTTTACTCCACCTTCATCATTTCCAACCCACTAACCCTTCATATCCCCCCATTACTTCCCTCTACAACCGTTCCCAACCCACCCTCCCATTTCAAACTACATCCTTTCATCTTCCTCCTTCTTTATTAAAACCCTATTTCCTCTATCTTTTCTTCTTACTCTTCTCTCATCCTCTCTAAAACCCTAACCTTCCTCCATGGCCAATCCGAAGCGTCCCCGCTCCTCCTCCACCTACTTCAACCCTTTTATCCAGGTGGCTCAACCTTACGGGTATGACCAGCGGGTCTTTACCACCTCCTTGGCGGCCGAGTTGTGGTTCCAATACTTCGTTCATCACAATGTCTTCAAGGGACGAGCGATAAATTGGAATCTCTTCCCCGGCCATGTCTCTTTGTTTGACGAGGCAGGACTCTCTTGCCTCCTTCGGCGTCAAATACTCGTCTACCCCGCTGCCGTCCGTCTCTTCTATTGCAACTTGGTCCCGAACGACGAGCACAATGCCATTCAGTCGATGGTCAACGATCGTTACTTTCGTCTCACATCTCGGGACATCGGCAACATCCTTGGCATCCCGGACAGAGGCGAGGCTCTGCCATCCTTAGCTGCTCTTCACTCCTCGGCAGCGTCCCCCTTCGACGAGTTCTGTCGCATCATCTGCAAGGGCCCCAACCCTCCTGCTATCCCGGCCCTTTCTGCACAGCTGGAGCCATTTTACTACGAGCTCTATAGGATTGTGTGTCATACACTCTTTCCTAAGGGCGGGAACTACGACGCCATTACCGACGATGCCCTGGTGTACATGTATTATCTTTATGCAAGGAAGTCCTTCTACTTCCCGAAGACTTTCCTTCTTCTCTTCAGGCGTGTCATGCCAGCGGGAAAGTAGAACCTTTACTACGGCTCCCTCATCACTCTCCTTCTGGAAGCCAAGCAAGTTGATCTCTCCCTTTGCTCCTCGGACGGCGTCCCTTCCTATCTTGCTGTTTCCTGTTCCGCTAGTGGCGCCTCTACTTCGCGTGCTTCGTCTTCCCAAGAGCCACCGGCTTCCACTCCTGCTGCTCCCGTATCTACTCCTCCTTCCTCCGGCCGCTACATGCCGCTGACTCAGCAGCACTTTGACATGCGTATGACGCAGGCAGAGGAACAGATGAGGGCTCATACTCATGGCCTCGGGAATCTGATTTAGTCCCGCTTCCATGACCAAGCTTATTTTATCCAGTGCACTATTCAGGACCGGGACATGTATCTGGATCTCAATCTTCAAGATCCAATGTACCAGGCTCCGTGCTTATTCGATCCCAATGCCTATGGGTTCATGTACCCGGGCGGCATTGATCCTTACGGTGCCTTTCAACCAGCTCTGGATGGTGGGGACGATCTGACGGACGATTAGGGGTGGCTTCCCTTTGGATGATGGTCTCGAATAATGCGTGTTTTAGTTATGTGTGTTTGTTTTTATGTTCTGTCTTTTGCGGTCCTTCGGGGACCTTTGTGTGGTTGGTTCTAGTACTTTGATGTCCTACGGGGACTTGGTGGTTTGTGTCTGTCTCTTGTTATCAAACTGTCGTGGGGAGAGTCTTTTTTATTGTCTTTTGTAGTATGACCATATTGCATGTATTAAGCTTTCACTTCTATATATAAATACATGCACTTTTTTATTCTATACTCTTGTTCTTATTATTGCTATTTTTAAATTTGTTTTTCCATCTTTGACTAAGTGACAAAGGGGAAGAAAACGTATTGAGGGGGAGTTGTCTACCTACGGGGGAGTTACTCCCTGAAGATGCTATCTCTCTATTTTGTCAAATATCAAAATTGGGGAGATTGTTGGCACATTTTATTTTGATTATTAACAGCATCTTCGTAGTTTAGTTTTCTGTATCTTCAGATTCAAATATTCTCAGAAGCTCTACTACATAAAGTCCTTCCGTTCAAGTGCAACCATCTTTTACATCGAAGACTGAAGCAGTTATCGGCGTTCCTTGCATAAGACGGCGTCATCCTGCTTAGAGTCTTCATGTCTGTACAAAGTCTAGGTATATCTATAAACACCTAAAGACGGATGACAAGTAAAAGAACAAGTCAAAAATCAATTACCTACAGAGCGGCATACCGGCGGCATGCTTCGGCATACCGGCGGTATACCGTTTTTAGAGTCCAGAAAATTGTTGTGACAGATTGTCGGCATACCGGCGGCATGCTTCGGTATACCGACGGTATACCATTTTTAGAGTCCAGAAAGTTGCTGTGACAAATTATCGGCATACCGACGGCATGCTTCGGCATACCGGCGGTATACCATTTTTAGTAACCCAAAAGTTGCTGTGACAAATTGTCGACATACCGACGGCATGCTCCGGCATACCGGCGGTATACCGTTTTTAGCGACCCAAAACTTGCTGTGACAAAACGTCGGTATACCGACGGTATGTCGCGGCATACCGACGGTATACCGAGTTTCAAATATTTGGTTTTTGAATTGCTCTGACTAGCATTAATGGCCGCATTTAATGCTCTCAAACGGTCATTAATATGACCGTTACTATTTGACCGATATACCGACGGTATGCCGCTACATACCGACGGTATGCCGGTCTGCCTGTATCCAGAGCATTAAATACCACCCACTCTTGGTTTCTCTATAAAAAGAAAGCTCTCTCTCTCTTGAGGTTTTTACCAACTCTTGCCAATAATTTTCCAACAACCAAGAGCTCCACCATTAATACTCTTCCAAGCTTTTAATTGTCATCCTCTCCCAAAGTGATAGAGTATTTAAGAGTTGTAAATTTCGATCTTCACGTGTTAGAAGATCAACAAGTTTCTCTTCCCATTTGTTTGAAGTTGGCGAGCCTTCGTAAGAAAACTCGTGTGTTGAAGTTGGCGAGTCTTCGGATCCAAACTCGTGTTGAAGTTGGCGAGTTCTTCGGATCCAAACTCGTGTGTACTATTTGATATAATAGTGGATTTAAGCCGGAGAGAGTTCCGGTACTGGATTGCCTCAAGGGAGGATACCAGGATACATCTTGTGTTTGATCTTCTCACTCTTTACTTTTATTTGTCATATATTGCTTCTGTTGTACTAGTTATATTTTATTTCCCTATTCATCCCCCCTCTAGGGTTCTACAAAGTTTTCATCCGAAGTTCTTGCAACTTCTACAACGCGAGCTTTGATCCGAAGTACTCGACCAACTTCAATTGTGAAGAGTCTTTCTTCAATCAAGCCTCTGATTACAATCACTTTGAAACTCTAGACCGTACCGCACTGGCAAATCGACTAGAGGATTGTAACTGGCTTGGGATTTGAAAATAAATAGCTCAGAATACTTTGGAAGATGTAGTAGGATTATAGAGAAGAGATATGAAAGTGAATTGGTGTGTTGAAATGATCGAAATCCTTCTCTATTTATAGTTTTTCCGTAGGCAGAATTCTGACAGAATTCGGGCAGAATTTGGGCAGAACTCTATGAGAAAATCTCGTTGGGATCCGTAACTATGGGAAGACCAAGTTCAAAAACAGCGTTCACTAGCCGAACTCTGGCCGAACTTTGGCCGAATTTCGGCCGAATTCGCCTGGAGTTCTGTCATGGTTTTTACAAATTGGTTTTGGGCTTTTTGAAAAGTTAAATAGTTAGGAAGTAGTTTGGGCTTTTGTAAGTGGGCTTGTTTTCAAAATAAAAGGGTATTTTGAAAACGTTTCTTGGATAGCCTATTTGCCAGTACGATGCAGTGTACATCGTATTCCTAGACTCAATAAATAGAAAAAATTACATTGATAAAATAGGAAAACCAAGAGCCCTTTGATGACGCCTTTCTTTAAATATTTGAGCAGACTTGAAGACGCCTTTTTCACTTGACGGCGGTCGTCCAAAGATAAACAGATCTAAAAATCTGAATACCTTTCGGGGGCTTCGCCACCGAACCCCTACGGGGGGTGCTACCCCCTCGAACCCTGTCCGTTGACCGGGCAGCAGAACCCCCGATGCGAGGCCCTGGATAGGTCGTTAGGCGGTTCAGAGAAATCTCCTTGTATAACACCGTCTTTGGCCTATTGCATATGTCCTGGTTTGACAAAGCTTTATCATGCTTACTGCATGTCTAAGAACATGTTAGACGAACAAAACAATATAATACAAGCATAGTAATATGATATAGAACATTTGGGACAATGCTAAGTTTAAGTAGCAACATGATAGTAATTACATGAATATTAGTGACGTCGTTATGTTACATGGATCATGGAGGAGTTTAATACAAAATCCTCAATAAGTAAAGTAATTCGATTCGAAGGAAAAATATAGGTAGGTTCAAAGGTTGTGGTAAGGGTTTTGGGTAATGAGTGAAGGGTGGTAATTAACGCACAAAATAAAGATTTATTAAGGGTTTAAGTAAATCAAGATAAAATACGAAATGAAGAATATTAAGAAATCAAATAGATCAAGATAAAATAATTTGGTAACTCGGGAGACATAGTTCCTAGAGAGAAGATAGTCTCCTAGGTTGGAGTTATGATTAAGGATATAATTAGTCTCCTAGGTTGGAGTTATGATTAAGGATATAATTCTAATCATTCTCAAGTTTCAAATGATTAGAAGGTCATGATAATAGATCTAGGGCCGAGGAAAGGACGAGTAATCCAAGATGCGGATGTAGTCATATACAACTAGGGGGATACTCTGTGTCTATCTGTTAAGTACGAGCTTTTGTTTCTCGAAAATAGGTGAAGACGAAGATAATAAAAAGTTCAAGGACGATGTGATCAAATACGAATACATGGTTCAAACGCGATGGAATAGTTCAATAAGAGTTGTCAACGCAGTTGCAGATGAAATCCTATAGGGCAAGTATATTTGTCAACTGTATCTCAATCTATGTAGAATAATAATATATGAAGAGCGAACCAAGTGCACTATGGTTAATTAGACAATAATACACCTATTCTAAATAGATAATATGTTAGTAGGTGCACTCAATAAAACATGTCCTAAACAGATCAATAAAAGAAATAAGCTTGCAAAACTAGGCTATGATAGTTGCATCAGTCAAGTTAGTCAAAAATATAAGTACGCGAGATGATGAAAGAAAGTAGAAATAGTTAAAGTTTCGCAAAAATCTAAAACTCGTCCGGTGTTTATGCCTCTATAGTTGTCCTACTGTCTTCTCGTTTAAGGCTTGGTCGAAAATATAGGTTAATGACCTCTAACTCTATAGTCTATGTAATCCTATTAGTATCCTCTTTAATAGGTCATAAGGACAAAGGGAATGATAGGTCATGTGGCATTCTACCCAACTTATAAGAGTTCAATTAGTAGTGTAATTGAATAATAAAATGTATATACCTAGTACTACTCATCTTCCTTATCTCTATCAAGCATAAAAGAAAAGGTAAGATTTACGATAGAAAAGGAATCAAGCAGAATGCAATTCAAGGTAGTCAAAGAGAGTTCAGAAATGGAGTCAATGAAGGGGATGTATATGAGATCGTATACTCTAATCCTATATGCAGGCTTGCTTGGTACAGTCATGTAACCAAAAAAATTATTCGTTGACCAGCATGGGCCACCACAAAAGTATGTAACGCCCTATTCCCAAAATATGTAGGACTAGGTACATAAATAGATATACATAAGCTGTAAATGCAGTATAACCAGGGCACACTAAATCTCATCCACAAAATAAAAGAATATTGATATTATGAATCAACTATGAATTGTCATGGTACAAGTCGTTAGGCGGAGACAAATCCACTACCAACCATTTTAAATGAGAAGTAATACATGAAACGATTTGTCAAGAGTAGCAAGGATGATCCAAGAATGAGTCATCCTCGATAGCAAAGAGAAGATCATGGCCTTGGCTGGAACACCTACAGAAAGTCACGAAAACACACACCTGGAGAGATCACAGGTCCTCAGAGGGACGTAACAAAATACATATAAACATGCCATATAAACTGAATATAAAATATATCTCAAGTCACAAGTAAAGATAAAATGTTCCAACCATAACATGGTCCAATATCCCATAATTAAAATAGTGGAAAACTCCTACAACCAAATAAGGACAAAGAGTGGTACACTATTCCATGATGTGACACTGTCCCATGCTACTACTGGAACAGTGTGTGACTTGACAACAACTAAGGTCACCTAACTATTCTACTGTCTTTATGCAGTTAAGAACAAACGTTTAATGCATGGGCCTTCTGGCTTTAAACGACATCGACATAGTCCTCACTTGGGACATCAGGGGCAAGCGCATAACATTCCGATAACGTCAGTGGCTAACCTGAGAGGGTAATCTCACAGCGTATCTCCAGCGGAGCTTCTGGGTTACAAAAGAAAATGTGCAATTGTGGCCCATATGTTAAGGAACTGTTCTCTCCGCCATATGCATCTATCTAAGTCATATCTACGACCATGTACCTCTATTAACTGCCAAGTCTCCTAACATGCATCTATTAGCAGTTAGACCTAGCGCATACACACGGGTGCTCAGCCAACATGCAAGTTCCTCTATATGCTACTCATAACTCATACATATCTTATAGCACAGTCGTGACAAAGTTTATGAAATGTGCTGAACAAACGGTAGTCCCTTAACTCTAGGTTTATATGCGTAGTTTAAGGACAAAATAAAAATATGATTAATACTTGCATACTGGAAGCACAATAAGTAAATCATGAACAGTAAACAGTGATGCAACTGGAGAAACTAAAAATAGATGAACAGTAACTATGGAGTAACTAAATAGTAATGATACAAATAAATACAAACAGTAAATATGGCAAGGTATCTTGCCTGGTGTGTGCGATGATCTGACAAGTCTCGATTTGTCCGATAGCCATCTTTGATGTGGATGGTCCGAATTTGCAAAAAATAGGAATATGAACAATCATGATCTAGATTGACAAACAGTGAGAATTTACGGAGAATAGTATTTATACTATTTTTTAGAAAATATCTATTTATAAAATTTAAAAAATAGATTTTATTAGTAAATTTTTTTTAAGATAATAGTTAAAATATATTTTAGGCTAAACTCTAAGTTTGTCAAATTAAAACTTATAGATAGAAAAACTTTATCTTATTAATTAAATAATTACTCCAAAAATACTAAAAATTATTTTATAATCAGGACACTACATTTAATGGGTCAAAATATTTTTGAAAAACTATTTGAAAAGCTGAAAATTATTTTTGGATTTAAACTAACTTTTAAACTTGTAGGCCAAGCCCCCAATAAAATAAAATTTTAGAAATAATACATGTATATATAATTATTTATTAAATCAGTAATAATAATATAATTATTAACAATATATTAGTTCTTTTGATATTGATAATAATAATAAGTAATAAAGTAAATAATTAATTAATTAAATGACTTCTTTTTTTCAACAAAAATAAAAGGGGAAAGTTAAGGAGAACAAAGAGAAAATAAAGAGGATTATGAGAACAAGAGGGAAAGAGAGTGGGAGAGTGTGAGCCCTTGACCCAAATGTCTCAATTTCGAGGGACTAGCTGATTTGAACCAGCGGCCAATCTCCCTGTGTCTTGATAGATTCAAATGCAACAACTGGGATATATCCGAATCCTTGAAGGACTCAAGATCATGAGTTCTAATTTGAACTCATATTTAATCTTATCAAGAATTGGTGAGCATATATATAGGCGAGAGATCGGTTAAGTTTTTCCTTCCTCAAAACCCTAAATTCAAATCTCCTCTTACGCCATGGGTTTGTGAAGGCCTGCTTTTGAAGGAACGAAGGAGTTTGACTACTCGAACCAGGTAATCATCTCCTTCAAACGACACATAAATCCATTATGCAGGTAACTTCTTCCATAGGTGCCTGTTCTATTGTTTAGAGGCACATATAGGGAATTTTGTTTAATGGCCATGGCTACGTTTACGCTTGTGCATAGATGTAGTTGTACCTGATAAGAAAGAACCAGTTTAGGTTGCGTGGGCAAATCCCTATGACCGAATGTGTAGGTTTTCAGTCGGATATAGGAGTAGTGGTTGTGGAAATTCCTCATAGGAAACTTGACATCCATCAGTGGCTGTGGTATCATATAAGGAGGGTTATATGTCTCAGTTGATAACTGGGTAAGGGCCATAAATCCTAGATGCAAACTTTCTTATAGGGTTGGGTATCAGGAGCAAACACCAAGGATTAGGACCATTATTAGATATTGTTTCCAGACCAGGGTATACATACCAGAGTCGAGTATGGCTTTGTATCTGAAATATCTGTTACCAAATTTCCTGGTATCCGATCATCTTGTAAGGAACCATGCATCAGACCATGTCAGGGTACATAAAACCTTGGAGTCCAACCTAGTGAGTTAGTTTAGAAACCAAGAAAACATAAGAGAGGTGGGTCTCAGATAAGGTTCCTAGAAGATTAAGCGGATAGGGTTTCCCTCGACTCTGAATAATAATGGAATATATGCATATGCATCTAGGTAACTCTGTTTGTTTAACCGAGACGTACATAACAGAACAACCAACTTATCACCCACCATCATTTGTGAAGGCAATATTGTTTCGACTTGGGATGATACGTATAATGTAGAAACAGTTACATGTAAGGGTTCCTCCCATAACCTGAGTTATCTGCCCTGCCTATAACCCCTTGAGTGTATTGATTAAGTCAATCCAAGCTTAAACCCTATCCACTTCACATCATTATGTGCAAACATACCAGTCGAGTCCTATCATGTTCTGGTAATCCATTTCTAATCAACCTCATACCCAAACTTTTTCCTCCATTCAATTGTTCTATTATGGGTATATGTATATGGCCCTACCTGCATTGTTATCTGCCCATGTAGAGCCCAGGTGCTGTCCTACAGGGAACAGCGTACAATTAGCAAGTTTAACCCAGGTTGGGCACCTGCAGCTGGGCAAGCCCATGACAGGAATACCCAGGCTCGAGTAAGACATGTGCTTTTACACCTATGACAGGTGATGAGAAAAATGGGTATAACCACTGTACAGGCTATACTGTCAGCCCTGTGTATAGCAGGGGATCATTAAACAAGGGAGCAGCGCAAGGCTTACCTTTGCACAAATAGGTATAGATGTGTGTACCCTAAAACAATGGTATCAGTGAAGGGTTGGGAGTATAGGATTTTCAATAGAGACATGGTTATCCTAATCTCTAATACACCTATATATGTACTCTCCCATTACTACTCCTATATCCAGATACCCTAAGTATCTGATAGACCATGAGGATGTACCCTAGCATAGCCCCTAAGAGTACCTGACCTATCATATTCAGGAGACGGATTACTAGTTTGGTTGAATGTCATATACTATGAGCCATATACTACTACATAAGTTTTGTACTATATTTTACATATATGCAATGTATTAAATAGATAGATGAATATGTAGAGATATATCTAGTTACACTATACTTTATTCTGTTAATTATAGTAAGAGTAGATATTATATAATTATTTTCTATTGTTTACTGATATGGACTTTAGGAACCATGTCATTTGACTAAACCAATTAGGATTTCCAAGTGACAGTGAAGAGAGGGTTGGTTTTGGACTGTATGTTGGGAATCAGATGTGTCCCAGTTCTTTCCATCATTAGAGGAATATGTGTCAGTTTCTCGACTGAATACATAAGCCTGGGATTGAGGGAAATCTCTTCCTTTGGTCGGGTAGCAGTAAGGATCCCTTAAGTAGGAAATATAGGCCTCCGATTTAGAGGTAAGCTTTCAATAAATTACGTGTATCAGTTATAACTGATATCAGTCTTACTAGACCTTGTGTAGGCTTAAACCTGATATCAGCACATATGTACCAAGAGTATCCTAGATATTAGAATGGGCCTAACAGTAGACAGCATAATAATAGTGAGTTAATAGGCATGCAGCAGCATATACACATGAATCCGTTGGCTACTATGTATGGTACCATAGGGGTATCGATTAGAACAAAAGTGTGGGTGTGTATTTATATCATTGACAGGGGAAACAGGTTAATGAAATGCTTGATGGAATCAAATGTGTATTGTTGGTGTGTAAGATAGAGCAGAGAAGGGAGACATGAATTTGTCATATACTTATTCACTAATGCAGTTTGGTGCTATAAACCCATAACTCACCTAAGGGTGTACAGGAAAATCTCAGAATAGGCAATATTATAACAAGCCCTAACTATAGACTCAAGGACCCAAAGGATAAGGGATGTCTTATAGACCATCATCAACAGGGGTAGTGGGTTGGTACCTTAGATAGACACTATCTGTTACGTATATTACATATAGACTTGGTGTTGAATAGTGTCATAAAGTCATACACCATATGTGTGTGGTGTGTTAGAGTAAAATGTAATTACATAATTTAAGTTATGCAACACCTTGAGCTATGTGTCAAGAAAGTATCAAGAGGGGTAGAGTTGAGTATAGGATACTAGAGCCAATTTAGGGAAGGATGTTGTAGCCACTATTTAATTAAGGAGTTTGAGTGAACACAAAAGGTAGTCCCAATACAGAACCTTAACACGACTATGACTAGCCAAATACACAGACTCTCCATAAGAGTCAACCTAGATAACTAACAAATGAACATATGGACTAGTATTACTTTTGATTTATGTTGACAGTAGGTATATGCTACAAACAGGTTAATTGGACTCTGACTCAGTGCTCGATTCCTACCCGCAGCTCAGGACGACAGGCAAGTGATGTATTGATTGTTACCATTTTTGATAGTTTCCTTTACCTGTTATTTATATGTCTTACTTCTTGTTGACACGATCATCACATGAGGATTAGTACCATGGATTGTATTATACATCTTGATTATCTTCTATGTTTACCCCATTTACGATTGATTCCATGAGTACTAGCTGGGCGGGGGAAATATCTTAGTAGGCGTGTGAACAACCCAATCTATCCCATGAGTCTATTCTTGAATAATAGCAGATGCACACGACACGTACAGGGTGCCGAATTTATCCCTTAGTCGTTCACACATCGAAACTGATATTTCAACGCACGTAGATAGATAATATTCCAACTATTTTATCATGTTCTTCACCACTTGCCATGCTACCATGATTTTACATATTGCTTTCTAGTTGCTATATTCTCATTGATAGAGTTTCATGTCTTTTCTTTTGTACCATGATGCTAGTTACTTTTTAGTCTCATTCTCATATGTTATATACATGTTTAGTGTTTCTATTGTGTCTCAGATAGCTGTCATATGTGTACTTGTTTAATTCCTGACTGGAAAACAAACACTTTAGGTGATGAGTTAGAGGAGTTCTGTACTACTTATTATGAGCAGACTGAAGACCCTGATTTGAGCCTGCAGGAGGATTTGGATGTGGGGCTACCCTCGCAGGAGACTTTTAGCTAGACATTATGCCATAGAGCATGAGTGCTTATAGAAACTTTTTTTTTATTGTATTTCATTTTATTTGTGGATTATGAGGGTGGAGTAGTGGACATCCTTTTGGTACAGTTTTGGTTATCTTGAGATTATTTCATCTGCCATATTTTGGTCTCTACACTCTGTGATCTTTTCAGTTATTAGTTATTTCTCTCATCATGGTCATATATATTTTATTATTGTGGACTGCTCTACGAATTTGGCCTTTTGTGGAAATCTATAAATTGTGTGGTTGTACTTGATAAATTATGGAGATGACTAGACAGCGTTCTACCGTCGATAATGCGACGTAGGCTGACGTACCCATGGCTCATGCCCAAATATTGGGTGCGGGATGTGACATATTTTTATGGTGGCCCGTGCAGGTCCATTTTCGCAAAAACAGTAAAACTCGTGGCAGTACTCAACTTAGATGTACTACTACAGGCCTGCGAGTATGAGTAGACTTTAAGGACCATCTCTACATGTTTAAAATCGTTATTAAAATTCCATGTTTGATCTCAATTATTCCTTTGATCTGCATCTTGTTTGAATCTTCATACCAACTAACGATTCTACTTTTGTGGCAGTCAGATGGATTCTCAAGGCAGGAACACCGCACACTTGAACACCCCAGCAACGTTGGCGGGTCTTCCACGAATAGAACCCCATAACTCACGAAGGCCGCTTCACCTACCTAGGTGAGACGCCCCAGCCGTAGACTTCGAGATTTCGCCGTGATGATATTTCGCCACCACCCCAGTTTCCTTCGTCGACTCTGCCACCAGCACAGTTTTCTCTACTAGCACCTTTCCAGCAGCCTGCACCTTTTCAGTAGCCTGTACCTTTCCAACAGCCAGCACCCTTCCATTAGCCAGCACCTCTTCAGCATCCAGCACCAGTTCTACCTCCAGCACCTGCGCTGAACAACTCCATGCTCCTTGGGTTTTTCCAGCAGCTCATTACTTCCCGGACGCGGCAGGCTGACGTCTTTCGTGATACACTGAGAGAGGCTCTTCAGACTAGAGATGCTCCTCCACTGCGCCCTGGGACTTTCAAGAATTTATGGACCTTAGGCCCAGGGAATTCAAGGGAACAGAAAGGATACTCTACGCCGACGAATGGTTGGAGAACGTGGACCACAACCTCGGATGGCTCGAATCTCCAAAGATAAAAGGTTGAGACAGCCAGCATGCAGCTCTATGACATCGCTTGTACGTGGTACAGAGACGAGCCCTGATTCATCGTACCAGATGTGACCTGGAAAGAATTCAAGGAGCTGTTCAAGACAAAGTTATATCCTGAAGCAGCCCGCGAAGAGTTGGAGAACAAGCTCGAGAGCCTCGAACAAGGCAACCTCTCCATCGACGAGTACTCCGTCGATTTTTCCCGCCTTAGTCGCTTCGCAGATGCCTTGACCCCTGCAGCCAAGGCCAAGAAGTTCGGAAAGGGGCTATCACATGAGATTCGCCTAGCCATCACTACTAGCCAAGCCACCACATATGAGAGGATCTTGAAAGTGTGCAGATGTAGAGAAGGAAAAAAGCACAAATAGAAGAGGGATAGAGATGCATACAGAGGGGGCAACGTCTAGTCGGGATCGATAAAGTGGTCCAATGCTCTAGGGAATGCTGCGACACAGCCGCATCAACCACAGCCCCGCATCCAGCAGCAGCAGTAAACAGTACCAGCCTCCAGATAGAGCCCCTACTTTTCAGCAGAGCCAGTAGAGACAACCACGAGACCTTGCAACTACTGTAAGAAGGGGACATTCATGGAAGGTATGCAGGAAACGACTTGGAGTATACTTATTCTGTGGATCTACGAGCATCAGATGAGAGAGTGTCCAGCGGCACGGATTTATGCAGCACAGGTGGCAGCCTGTCCTGGGAGTACCGACGAGGGCCACGATACCTCAGCAGCAGAGGGGACCCCTGCCTACACAGCAGCAATGCTTCGTCCAGTACCAGCAGCAGGACAAAGCTTATGCCATGGTAGTCGAGGAGACACTAGCATCTCCTGATGTGATAGCAGGGGCTGTTCTCCATGAGTCATTTTCAGCTATTGCTTTATTCGATTGTGGTGCCAGTCATAGCTTCATATCTGCGGCTTTTATCTTTAGACATAGTATTGTATCTGAGCCTTTAGACTGCACCTATAAAATCGACTGGCGGAGGCATCAGCTTAGTGAAGGATGTTTACGTCGGTCGCCGCATTACCATAGGAGGCCAAAAAATATGCGCTAGTTTACTCATTATGCCACTACCAAGCTTTGATATAGTGCTCGGCATGGATTGGTTGAGTAAATATTTTGCTAGCATCGATTGTTATCGCGGATGTGTGGTGTTTAGTCCGCCGGAGGAGACCGTGTTCGAGTTCGCTAGAGGAGCAGTAGAGCAGCGTAGCGACGCTATTTGTGGGACCATGGTAGCGGAGAAGGAGCTACCTTATCCCATCATTATAGAATTTCTCGATGTATTTCCAGAGGAGCTACCAGGGCTACCGCCAGACAGAGACGTCAAGTTTTCTATTGATCTTGTGCCAGGCGTGGAGCTAGAGTCGCAGCGAGTCTACATAATCAACAACAAAGAGGCCATAGAGTTGAAGAAGCAGATCGATGAGCTACTAGAGAAAGGGTTCATTAGATCGAGTTTGTCGCCATGGGGTGCACTAGTACTGTTCGTACCAAAGAATGACGGGACAGTGCGTATGTGTATCGACTGCCGGACCTTGAATAGCAAGACGATCAAGAATAAATATCTGCTACCCAGAATTGACGATCTTTTCGATCAGTTGAGCGGTGCATGGGTGTTCTCGAAGATCGACTTGAGGTTGTGTAAAACCCCTAAATTTCTACTGATTTTTTTTATTTTATTTTTTGGTACTGATTTAAAATTTTGTATTGTACGTCGCGTAGTCGTATTTTACGTCGCGCACAAAATTTTATTTTTGTAATTGCTCGACGAGTGCGAATATGTGTCGAGGTACATATTTTAGAAAAAATATTTTTATTATCAAATTTTATTTTTTATAGGAAAGTACATTTTCAAATAATATGTGATAAGTATTTTTAATTTCAAAAAGAGTTATTTTATTCAAATAAATATTGGTTTGGAAAATTTTAGAGATTTGTTTATTTTGCTATGATTTAAGTATTTACCTTGATTTTCGAAATTAATTAATATTATTTTAATATTTACGAAAAAGATATTTGGAATCTTGTTTTATTCAATATTTGATTAGATATGGTAATTTAAATTACAAAAGATTTTATTGGCTTTATTTAAAAATATTTTAAATTAAGTATGGAATTAATTTCGATTTGGAATTGATTTGAATTGGTTTTAAATCTATTTAATTAAATGACGAATTATCTAATTGGGATTTAATTAGTCCCAATCCCTATCCAACTGGGAATTCCACCTCCTATAAAAGGAGAGGTACTCCACCAGAAATTTCCATCCACAGATGTGCATTGTGTCTGTGTTTTTTCCTCCACTACGTTATTTTCTCTACAAATATATATTTTTCCGTCCGACAGACCGGACGTCCACCTTATGTCGGACACAACCGACGACACATCCCACCTCAGCATCTCGACTCCATACAGAACCCTGCCATCCACCAACCCGTCCAGCCACTCCGGTCGGCAATCCACCTTCACCATTGTCATCACCATCATCGCACAACCACCTTGACCATCATCCCCATCCTCAGGACACACCACCACCGTCGTCACCGGCGTTCACTCGCCGGCGACACATTAAACCGACCATCGTCATCACCACAACCACACAGTAGAAAAAGAAGGGAGGGAACCCTAACCTGACCCAACGCCTCTCCAATCCGTCGCCTCCAGCGAACCCCCGAGCAGTCGCCATCCCCGATCAGCCGTGACGCGGTCGGCCTCTGCCGCATCGCCAGCAGGCGGGCGACCAGATGCCGCCGCCTGGGGTCCCCGAGCCGCGCTGCCGTGCGCCGTCCCTCTCGCCGCTCCCCGGGCTCGCCCCTGTACAAACTCCTCGTCGGGTTCCTCCGACCAGCCACTTCCTGGGTCAACGCAGCACCGCCAGGGCGCCGCCCTAGATCGGGACTCGGCGCCACCAGCAACCTCTCCTTTCCGACCAGGCCAGCGCCGGTGAGTCCACAGTGTCGCCATCAGTTCCCTCCTCCGTCGCTCCACGTCGGTGGAGCCACACCGCCGGACGCACCCGATGACCGCCGCCCGCTGTAAACCCCGCCGCTACTGCGGATCCGCCCGTCGAGCGCCCACCACGCGCAGGACCAGCCCGGATGGCCGCCTCCAGCGCCGCTCCGGCCATCTAACGCCACCTCGAGCCGGGCGCCGCCCGCGTCGTACGAATACTGCCACCACCAGATTCCGCGCCTCCTCTCTCCTCCTTTCCAGCCGGCGTCGTCCGCCCACACTCGCCGGAGCCGCCCCTTGGTAAACCCTCGACTCTCTCACCTCTCTTTTCCTTCTCCTTCCTCAGTTTCTCTCTCTCTCTCTGTGTCATCAGCTGAAATAAAATAAGGAATGGGTTTTTTTAGTAAAGTTTTCTTAATTAATAACATTCTTATTATATATAATATATCATTTCTATTATTATTATTAAGTTATCATTATTAGTATAGATTCTGTTATTAGTATTATTATTATTATTATTATTATTATTATTAGTATTATAAACCATTATTATTACTAATATCATGGGATCATTCTTATTATTGAGTATTTATTATCATTTATTTAAATAGTGTCATTTATTTTATTAATCATGAATTAGTCGTTGTTTTGTTAAATATTATTACTATTATTTCTAGCAAGTTTTCAAGATAGTTTTTAAAATATTTTCCAAATTTTATGTACATATATTCGATCAGTTATACTTTTTGGTCTAAATAATTTAGAAGTATTTTTCTAAAAATAGATATTTTAAACTATGAAATTTAGTTCCACCGTAATCATATTTTACAACTTAGAGTATTTTGACTAACAAGGTGAAATTTTTAAAATTATTATACATACATATTTTCAAAGTATTTAAGTAAATGATTTTTTTCAAGTAAACATGTTTTTAAATAATATAAATATTTTCTAATAAACTGTATACTTATCTACTTCCACAAATTCTGCCAATATTTTTATTACTCATGACTAATCACTTGTTCCTATTCTCTCACAATTTTAGATTATTACGTTGACTATGGCTGGTGGACAAATCAGGACTTTTCGGAAACATCGCACCACCAGGCGATACCCCAGGCAAGATACCTTGCCATTTAATCTGTTTTATATTCAGTCTGTATTTATTTTATATATCACTGTTCTTTATTTCCGATTCTTACAGTTCCTGATTTACTGCCTGTTCAGTGATAAATAATTTACTTTGTTATTATCCTTTGATTGCATATTGACCTAGAGTTAAGGGACTACCGTTGTAGAGTATTGCATATACCTTGACACAGTTGTATCACGAGGATGTGTGAGATGAGTAGCATGTAGAGGTTCTTGTGTGTGGACTGATCCTCCATGTGCATGCGTTAGGGCTAACTGCTAATAGAGGGTGTTAGGAGACTTAGCAGTTCGTAGAGGTTCATGGTCGTAGATGCGACTTGACAGATACATTGGATGGGAGAACATTTCCTTGTCGTATGGGCTTCTATTGCACTTCCCTTGTAACCAGAAGCTCCGCTGGAGATACGGTATGAGCCTCTCCGGTTGGCCACTGTCATTTTTGAACGTCATGCTCTCGGTCACTGGTGCCCAAGTGGGGACTATACAGATCCCATTACAGTCAGGGCTCATGCGACGAAAGGTTTGTTCTCACTGCATGTTCACTTTAGTTGGTTAGTTACCTTATTTATGTCTTATCACTTTCTTTGATTGTGGCATATATTCAGTATTATATGGCATGTTGATGTATCTTGTTACGTCCCTCTGAGGACCTGGTTATCTCGCCAGGTGTGTGTTTCGTGATTTCTTGCAGGTGCTCTAGCTAAGGCCATTCCTTCCTTCGTGGTGATTGCTCTTGGACTCGCCATTGCTCTCGCTTGCTAAATGCTTTCCTTGTATATTTTTCCATATATAATTTGGTTGGTAGTGGACTTTGTCTCCGCCCAACGTTTGTATACATGACAAATTCAAAGTTACTTTTATATCATATTTATCTTTGTGGATGAGATTTAGTACCTTGGTTACTGCATTTTACAGCTTATATATATATATATATATATACGAGGGTCCATATACTTCGTATGTATACAGCTGGCATGATTACATTCTAGTCCTACGTATTTTGGGACTGGGCATTACATATTTTTGTGGTGGCCCATGCAGGTCTAGTTTGCCGTTTCGGTTACATGATTGAACCAAACGGACCTGCAATATAGGATTAGAGTTTAGAATCTCATCCATCTACTTGACTTCCTTCCTTGACTTCAAATTTCGAACTCTCGTTCGACCTCCTTGTTTTGCATCTTACTTGACTCCTTCTACCTTAAATTCTTAGTTCGTATTTAGTAAGATGACTAAACTAGTATATGCCCATAGGTTAAAAACATGGCTAGAAGGTTACATTGACAATTAATATGCATTGGAATTTTATTTGAGTTATAAAGGAATTTATTTTCTAGAAAGTATGATTTTAAGGATTAGTTAATTTCAAGTTGGGTAGTAGCATATTTTTTTGCTTTCAATGGATAGTTGGTATTTTATTTTGCTATTACAAGGTGGTATACACAAGAGGACAGCTAGATCACGAAAACAAATTTATGATTTATGATTTTTTTGAAATTGCAAATAGTTTATGATTTATTGGGATATGAAACCGATTTGAGAAACATCTTTTAATTATGACACATGATTTACGATTAAGTTCAAGTTGGATTGAATATGTTAAAGTTTATCTGGAATTTATTTCATAAGTTGTGGTTTTATAAACGACTAGAGAATATGAAGGGTTTATGATTTACGGTTTATTAGAGAGCTTGAGGTTTTAAATTGATTCTACGATTTACGAATTATAAGTATTTAATTTGAGCTTGAAGATATGATGGTAAAATTTTGTTTGAAATATTTTGGAAGCTATGAAATCGACTTTGAAGGAAAATTTAAATATTTAAAATTTGCTCATATGACCTATGATATATAAAGTTATTTAGATTTCGAGTTTAAGGCCTTGATTATGGATATTTAAAATTTTGGTGGAAAAAAAAATATTTTGAAGAGTAGTGGTGACTTATTGGAAGCTAGGTAGACACATTTGAAGGATATATGATTAAATTCGAGAGTTAATTAAATGTTCCATTTTGTAGTATGAAATTCGGTTGATAAACTTATTAAATGACGAGTTTAAGGTTTGAAAAAAAATGATGATGAATTTATTTATTCGATTTGTGAATTACGAGGATTGTTCGAGATTGACTAAAGATTTAAAATTTTTTTTAGTTGACAGTCTAAGATAATTGAAATATTGGCGAAGTATCTTAAAAATTTTATTGAGAAATTTCGAGGAACTTGAAATTTTAGATTAGATCAAATATTGGTGAAGGACCAAGAAACAAGCAAGGTCCCCTAGTGAGATAGAAGTATTCCACATTAGATTGCCCTACCACCTATGATTATGAGATTGCATATACTCAAGTTAGTCCTCGACCAAACCGATGAACATATCTTTAACTTACTCGACATTCCCTCAAATTTAGATCCTTATTCGTGACCCTCAAATTGTTTTGAAACTTAGAAATGATTGGAATCATTCCCTTGACCATACCCTTACCAATGAGACTATTCTCTCTCTAGAAACTGTGCCTCTAACATATCTTAACTTGATCTACAAGATTTCCTAAATTATCCTTATTTTATGCTTTAAACCTTTTATTTTTGTGCATTAATTAGTACCTTACAAAAACCCACTTTCTATTTTTGATCATTCGGCGCTCCCTATCGTGACTTTGATATTTGGAGCACAACACTAGACATTTCCTTCCAACAAATTTCACATGCAAAACCTAGACGAGCTCACCTTTGTGTAGGTATATCATGTCCCACTAAAACACGTCTCCTTGTACTTCATTTTTATGGTACGAATTTCGGACCATAAAGACTCAACTATAACCTATACCATGGTACCGATATACTTTTGACTATATATTTGGACTCAATCTCGACTCAAATCTTCGGCCCGATTGCGGTCTACTAGATCCGTTAAATGCTTAACCTTGTATTTTATCTTGACTGTTTAACCATTGTCATTTTATTTTCTTGTACTATCTTGAATTACTTAGACCCATGACACCTTTTTACTCTTCATACAAAATTAGCAACACTTACTTTCTCCCTTCCAATTAAATTGCTTACTCATATTTTACTATGATTTCTCCATTGTTTATGCAACCTTGTTCCTTGTATGATTTCCTTATGCGAAATGAAATTTGATCATGACAATCTTGAGTTAGTAGTGTAAAGCCCCTAAATTTCTACTGATTTTATTTTATTTTTGGTACTGATTTAAATTTTTGTATTGTACGTCGCATAATCGTATTGTACGTCACGCGCGACATTTTGAATTTTTCGAAATTGCTCGACGAGTGCGAATATGTGCGAGCATACATATTTATAGGAAAACATTTTTCTTATATAATAAGTATTTTAGTTGTCATCCCAAAATTCTAATTTGTTATTTTATTTATAAAATCTTTATTTACATAGTTATAATAATAAATAATTTCTTTCCATAAAATGGTATATTAGGAAAGTAGATTTATGTAATATCATTTGGACGTTTGTAAATATTTATTGTATTTTCGAAATTATTTTATTTGTATTTTTGGAAAATATATTTCGGAATTATTATTGCGATTTAAATCTTGATTTAAATTCTTGAATTTATTTAAATCATTAAATATTGGAAATTTGATTTATCTCATTGATTTTACACTAGAAATTTAAATTGATTTAAATTTGGTTTGTATTTGGATTGTATCGGATTTAGTTTAAATTTATTTAAAAGAGGATTTAAATTAATCCTAATATTTATCTAATTGGGAATTCCCACATCCTATAAATAGGCAGGTACTCCTCCAACTTCTCCACAACAACCCAATGTGCATCGTGTCTGTGCCTCATCTCCTCCACTAAATTTTCCATACAAATACAATAATCTCCGTGTCCGACAGCTCCGGACACCGACTCGTCCCGTGTCTCGCAGGACACGTTTGCCGACTCCCCATGCCGACGAACCTCCAACCACACAAAAATCGTGTCCCCGTGTCTGTGTCCCCGCTCAGCATCCCCGCCACCCGTCTCCGTCACCGTCATCAATCCTCACCACGCCAAGTCACCACCCGTCTCCGTCACCGTCATCATCCTCACCACGCCAGTCACCATCTTCGACACCACCACCATCATCACGGTTACCAAAAAGCCCTACCACCGTGACCTCGTCGTCATCCCGACCACCGCCACCGGCCAAACCCAGCCCCTCCAACCCGCCGCCATCACCACTGTTCTGCGACCATCCACCACCTCCGGCTTCCCCCCAACTGCGTGCTCCGCCGCTGCAGTGGCCGACCACGGCGACCCGCCTCCTCCCGACATTTCGTCGTGCCCCCCCGGCCTCGAAGACCTCGCAGCCGCCGTCCACGCTGGGGCGTGCGTGCCGCCCGCGCGCAGAAGCCGCCTCAGCGCCGACCTTCGCCGCCTGCACCTCCGACTATCCAGATCCGCCGCCCCCGACTTGCTCCGCCGCGCTGAGAGCGCCGGCCGTTGAGGCCCGTCCACCGTCGTGCGTGCATCTCCTCCCTCCGACTATCCAGATCCGCCGCTCCGCCCGTACCCGGCCTCCTTTCCCAGCGCCGCCACCCGCGCTGGTCATCCGCCGCCCGCCGGCACACACGCCGGAGCCTTCGTCAAAAATTTTTCTCGGTAACCCCCCTCTCAATTCCTCTCTCTCTCACTTCCTGTAGGAAATTTGGGGAAAGGGAATGAGCTGTGCTATTTTTTTTGTTATTAATATATTATAATTATTATTATTATTTCTATCATTATTATCACCATTATCATTAGATATCTTATCATGATTATTATTAGTATTGTAATTATTACTAGGGTGAGTTGCATAGTTTTGGTAGGATTCATTATTATTATTAATATTGTTATTATTATTAAAATTATTATTGTTTTCTTAAACATTTGTTTTATCATTACTACTTAATAAAATAAATCTATAATATTTACCAATATATATATATTTTGGAAAAAAATAATAATATATATTTTTGTAACGAAGTTACATTAAGCTTGGGATCTAGCTGTATTATATTACGATGTGGAATTTTAAAAAAAAATCTTTATGTATAATTTGATATCTAAACTTAATATTAATTTTTACCTAAATAGTATATTTTAATACCACTAAGTTTACAGGTGATTTCCTAGATTTCCAAATGATCATTATTTTTTTTTTACAAATAAATTTTAGTTTCCAAATTAGAAATAATTTTCTAAAAATAAGTTATAGTTATTATGCAAATTTCTTTTTGATCATTATCATTGATCTTGAATAATCGTGTGTTCCTATTTCCTCAACACTTTGGACCTCTGTACGTTGATCATAGCCATTGGACAATCAGGACATGTCAGAAAATATCGCACCACACCAGGCGACACACCAGGCAAGATACCTTGCCATTATACTGTTTATATTCAGTCTGTATTTTTATTACGTATTACTGTTCATTTATTTTTAGTTCTTGATTATTGCCTGCTCAGTGATATTAGTAGTATCTTGTTATTTACCTTTGATTGCACATGGACCTAGAGTTAAAGGACTACCATTAGCTTAGTGCATTGCATAAAACTTTGACACAGTTATACCACGAGGATGTGTGAGATGAGTATCATGTAGAGGTTCTTGTGTGTGGGCTGATCCCCCATGCGCATGCGATAGGGCTAACTGCTAATAGAGGCATATTAGGAGACTTAGCAGTTAGTAGAGGTACATGGTCGTGGATGCGACTTGACAGGTACATTGGGTGGGGAGAACATTACCTGACGTATGGGCTTCTATGCACTTCCCTTATTACCTGTGCGCTCCGCCGGAGACGCAGGCTCCAGGTGCCCTCTGACGTTATCCAGAGCGTTATGGACGTAGCCCCTTGCATGGTGCCCTCTGACGCTTCCCGGGCGTTATGGACGTAGGCCCCTGGTGCCCTATATGGGAACTATGCCGATCCTATTTACAGCCAGGGCTCATGCGTCGAAGGATTGTTTCTCAAACTGCATGTTCACTTTAGTTCGGTTGGTTTACCTTATTTTGTGTCGTGTCACTTTCTTTGATTGTGGCATGTTTATATTCAGTATTTATATGGCATGTTGATGTATCTTGTTACGTCCCTCTGAGGACCTGGTTATCTCGCCAGGTGTGTGTTCCGTGATTTCTTGCAGGTGCTCTAGCTAAGGCCATGACTTGCGCTATTCATCGAGATGTTGCTCTTGGATCGTCATCTCCTTGCTCTACCAAATTCCTTTCCTTGTATATTTCTTTCTTATTAAAATTTGTTGGTAGTGGACTTTGTCTCCGCCCAACGATTGTATACATGACTAATTCAAAGTTGAGTTTATATCATTATTTATCTTGTGGATGAGATTTAGTACCTTGGTTACTGCATTTTACAGCTATGTATATATACGAGGGTCCATATACTTCGTATGTATACAGCTGGCATGATTACGTTCTAGTCCTACGTATTTGGGACTGGGGCGTCACATGTTTTTGTGGTGGCCCATGCAGGTCGAGTTTGCCGTTTCGGTTACATGATTGTACCGAACGGACCTGCTATAGGATTAGAATTTAGAATGTCATCCACCCATTTGACTTCCTTTCTTGACTTCAAATTCCGAACTCTCGTTCGACCCCTTGATTTGCATCGTTTGACTCCTTCCACCGTAATTAGTTTCGTTTAGTAAGGTGACTACTCTAGTATATGCCCATAGGTTAAACACATGGCTAGATGGATTACCATTGGCAATTAATATGCAACGGAGTTTTATTTGAGTTATAAAGGAATTTATTTTTCTAGAAGGTATGATTTTAAGGATTAGCAAATTTTAAGTTGGGTAGTAGCATATTACCGCCTTTAAAGGATAGATTGAAATTTTGTTTGCTATTACAATACGGTATACACAAGAGGATAGCTAGATGGAGACACAATTATGATTTATGATCTTTTGGAAGTTGCAAATTAGTTTATGATTATTTAACCGATTTGAGAAGCATCTTGAAATTGTGACACACGATTTACGATTTGGTTCAAATTGGGATATGTTAAAGTTTATCTCGAAATTATTAAAAGTGTTTTAAAATTTTAAAGATATGATTTTGTGGAGGGTTTATGATTTTACGATTTATTAGAGGCTTGAGGTTTCAAACTTGTAAGCTTTACGATTTATAAATTATAAGTTGCTAGATTTTGAGATTAAAAGTAAGGTTTGGTTAATATATTTTGAAGGTTATGAAAGTCTTATGATTACGAACTAGAAATTCACCTTGATCTAGAAGTTTCAAATATGAATAATAAAAAGTCTTGGTAAAATGAATAAAATGAGTATGTAGATTGAATTGGGGTATACTAAAAGGTATCTCAAGGTCTTGAAGATTTTGGTTATGATATTGTTATGACTAGGGAATGTGGTACATTTGATAAGATAAAGGCTATTTGAAATTGATTAAATTTTTTGATTATGTCATAAATTATTTAGCTTTTTATGACTACAAGTTTTGATTGTGAGGGTTCTTAGAAAATATGTTGACATATTGGAATAGGAATTCATTTGATACAATTAGTACGGTTTTAATTATGACAGGAGATTTGGAGTTGATTAAAATATTGAGCTTAAGTTTCGGATTGCTTTGTAGATATGATAAGAGTTATCTCAAGGGTTATTAGAAATAATCTAAAGTTTTAATAGTTATGATCATTTTGATAAACAATTTTGAGGAAACATCAAGGAACTCCCATGTCATAGAAAATAGACCCTATAGGCATTAATTTCCTATGAATTGCCATCTTCTCGTGGCTATGAGTGATATGCTCAAGTGTAGTAATCATCTAACCAACAATATAACTATATCTCAATCTTGACTTATCCAACCTTCTTCGTGACCCTCTAACCATTGCAACTTTGAAATATGAGTCGAACGTTTCTTGATTGTATTCCTATAGGACCATTCTCTCAAGAAGCTGCGTCCATAAACTGTTTTACTAGATTCCTTAATTAGTTTTACCTTATGCTTTCGCATGATCGTCTTAAAATGTATGCATTAATATTCACTTCATCAACTCCCACTTACTTTATAACTTTTTGTCGCCCCTTACCGTGACTTGGATATTTGGAGCACAACACTAGACTTTTTATCTCAACAACTTTCACATGCAAGACCTAGACGAGCCCACCTTCATGTAGTATATCACGTGCCACTAAAACACGTCTCCTTGTACCCTAATTTCATGTTACGACTTTCAGATCGGAAAGACTGGACGATAACCCCTACCGTGAAACCATATACTTGTTAACTATAGACTCGACCTCGATATATGATTTGGCTCTATTTCCCTTACATGCTTAGCCTTGTGGTATTTTGATTGCTTGACTCATTGTTCCATCACCCTACTAGTTTTAACTCTTGTAAATTGTATAGAACACCTCACGACCTAGCTAACCTTTTCCTTGTGGACCATATGATAGCTTCACTTAGACTATAGAATTTAGTGGACCCTAACTCATCACATCAACCAAACCGACTGTATAGGCCGAACTTCGGACAAGACTCAATTTTGAGGGATCTTGGACTATCTAATGTCCATCATCATTTATTGCTTATATTTTGACCATCTTACGTGGCTATTATAATCTAGTTTTGCAAGCTTACCTTATCGAGCTTGTTCATGACATATGTTTATTGTGGGCGCCCACTAATACATTGTCTAATCAGAACCGACGTATTATGGTCTGATCAACCATAGTGCACGTGGTTCGCTTTTGTATATTGTTCAACGTGGATAGAGACATAGTTAAACTTGGCCTTAGAGTCTCATCCACGACTGCCGTGGCAATTCTTTTGGAACTTATTCAGTCGTCTTTGAACCACTCATTTGAATTCGATAACGCCTTCTTCAAATTCTTTATGTTTGCCTTTCGCCTCTTAGAGAAAGACAAACACCCGTACTTGATATTATCTTAGTTGTCCACTGTCTATTGCTAAGATGGTTAGTCAGTTACCAACCGATTTGACTGAAACCCTATCTTGGATTAATCACCCCCTCGTGACACCAGAATCATTATCACGATTCAAATCATTCTTGAGACTTAAGAATGATTCAAATCAGCTCCTTAATCAAACCTAAAACCCAAAACCATATTTTCTCAAGGAACAATACCTCCCAAGTTCCTAAGTTACTCTTCTTGATCCACCAAAAGCCTTAATATTCCTCGAATTGTGTTATCATTACTATCTTGGCTAGAACCTCGCCCATTACCATATTCGGGATTTTTCCTATCTAACGAATTCATGACTTTCTAGTAGCACATTATGTTAATACTGTTTCCTTGCCACGCCAAATAAATTGTTCATACTTTCCGATTCATTTAAACTCTTGTACACCACCTATTCCTAAATTTCGAGGACGAAATTCTTTTAAGTTGGGTAGGATGTAAAGCCCCTAAATTTCTACTGATTTTATTTTATTTTTGGTACTGATTTAAAATTTTTGTATTGTACGTCGCATAATCGTATTGTACGTCACGCGCGACATTTTGAATTTTTCGAAATTGCTCGACGAGTGCGAATATGTGCGAGCATACATATTTATAGGAAAAACATTTTTCTTATATAATAAGTATTTTAGTTGTCATCCCAAAATTCTAATTTGTTATTTTATTTATAAAATCTTTATTTACATAGTTATAATAATAAATAATTTCTTTCCATAAATGGTATATTAGGAAAGTAGATTTATGTAATATCATTTGGACGTTTGTAAATATTTATTGTATTTTGAAATTATTTTATTTGTATTTTTGGAAAATATATTTCGGAATTATTATTGCGATTTAAATCTTGATTTAAATTCTTGAATTTATTTAAATCATTAAATATTGGAAATTTGATTTATCTCATTGATTTTACACTAGAAATTTAAATTGATTTAAATTTGGATTGTATTTGGATTGTATCGGATTTAGTTTAAATTTATTTAAAAGAGGATTTAAATTAATCCTAATATTTATCTAATTGGGAATTCCCACATCCTATAAATAGGCAGGTACTCCTCCAACTTCTCCACAACAACCCAATGTGCATCGTGTCTGTGCCTCATCTCCTCCACTAAATTTTCCATACAAATACAATAATCTCCGTGTCCGACAGCTCCGGACACCGACTCGTCCCGTGTCTCGCAGGACACGTTTGCCGACTTCCCCATGCCGACGAACCTCCAACACCACAAAAATCGTGTCCCCGTGTCTGTGTCCCCACTCAGCATCCCCGCCACCCGTCTCCGTCACCGTCATCATCCTCACCACGCCAGTCACCACCCGTCTCCGTCACCGTCATCATCCTCACCACGCCAGTCACCATCTTCGACACCACCACCATCATCACGGTTACCAAAAAGCCCCACCACCGTGACCTCGTCGTCATCCCGACCACCGCCACCGGCCAAACACAGCCCCTCCAACCCGCCGCCATCACCACTGTTCTGCGACCATCCACCACCTCCGGCTTCCCCCAACCGCGTGCTCTGACGCTGTAGTGGCCGACCACGGCGACCGCCTCCTTCCGACATTTCGTCGCGCCCCCCCCCGGCCTCGAAGACCTCGCAGCCGCCGTCCACGCTGGGGCGTGCGTGCCGCCCGTGCGCAGAAGCCGCCTCAGCGTCGACCTTCGCCGCCTGCACCTCCGACTATCCAGATCCGCCGCCCCCGACTCGATCCGCCGCGCTGAGAGCGCCGGCCATTGAGGCCCGTCCACCGTCGTGCGTGCATCTCCTCCCTCCGACTATCCAGATCCGCCGCTCCGCCCGTACCCGGCCTCCTTTTCCAGCGCCGCTACCGCGCTGGTCATCCGCCGCCCGCCGGCACACACGCCGGAGCCTTCATCAAAAATTTTTCTCAGTAACCCCCCTCTCAATTCCTCTCTCTCTCACTTCCTGTAGGAAATTTAGGAAAGGGATGAGCTGTGCTGTTTTTTTTTGTTATTAATATATTATAATTATTATTATTATTTCTATCATTATTATCACCATTATCATTAGATATCTTATCATGATTATTATTAGTATTGTAATTATTACTAGGGTGAGTTGCATAGTTTTGGTAGGATTCATTATTATTATTAATATTGTTATTATTATTAAAATTATTATTGTTTTCTTAAACATTTGTTTTATCATTACTACTTAATAAAATAAATCTATAATATTTACCAATATATATATTTTGGAAAAAAAAAATAATATATATTTTTGTAACGAAGTTACATTAAGCTTGGGATCTAGCTGTATTATATTACGATGTGGAATTTTAAAAAAAAATCTTTATGTATAATTTGATACCTAAACTTAATATTAATTTTTACCTAAATAGTATATTTTAATACCACTAAGTTTACAGGTGATTTCCTAGATTTCCAAATGATCATTATTTTTTTTTTACAAATAAATTTTAGTTTCCAAATTAGAAATAATTTTCTAAAAATAAGTTATAGTTATTATGCAAATTTCTTTTTGATCATTATCATTGATCTTGAATAATCGTGTGTTCCTATTTCCTCAACACTTTGGACCTCTGTACGTTGATCATAGCCATTGGACAATCAGGACATGTCAGAAAATATCGCACCACACCAGGCGACACACCAGGCAAGATACCTTGCCATTATACTGTTTATATTCGGTCTGCATTTTTATTACGTATCACTGTTCATTTATTTTTAGTTCTTGATTATTGCCTGCTCAGTGATATTAGTAGTATCTTGTTATTTACCTTTGATTGCACATGGACCTAGAGTTAAAGGACTACCATTAGCTTAGTGCATTGCATAAAACTTTGACACAGTTATACCACGAGGATGTGTGAGATGAGTATCATGTAGAGGTTCTTGTGTGTGGGCTGATCCCCCATGCGCATGCGATAGGGCTAACTGCTAATAGAGGCATGTTAGGAGACTTAGCAGTTAGTAGAGGTACATGGTCGTGGATGCGACTTGACAGGTACATTGGGTGGGGAGAACATTACCTGACGTATGGGCTTCTATGCACTTCCCTTATTACCTGTGCGCTCCGCCGGAGACGCAGGCTCCAGGTGCCCTCTGACGTTATCCAGAGCGTTATGGACGTAGCCCCTTGCATGGTGCCCTCTGACGCTTCCCGGGCGTTATGGACGTAGGCCCCTGGTGCCCTATATGGGAACTATGCCGATCCTATTTACAGCCAGGGTTCATGCGTCGAAGGATTGTTTCTCAAACTGCATGTTCACTTTAGTTCGGTTAGTTTACCTTATTTTGTGTCGTGTCACTTTCTTTGATTGTGGCATGTTTATATTCAGTATTTATATGGCATGTTGATGTATCTTGTTACGTCCCTTTGAGGACCTGGTTATCTCGCCAGGTGTGTGTTCCGTGATTTCTTGCAGGTGCTCTAGCTAAGGCCATGACTTGCGCTCTATTCATCGAGATGTTGCTCTTGGATCGTCATCTCCTTGCTCTACCAAATTCCTTTCCTTGTATATTTCTTTCTTATTAAAATTTGTTGGTAGTGGACTTTGTCTCCGCCCAACGATTGTATACATGACTAATTCAAAGTTGAGTTTATATCATTATTTATCTTGTGGATGAGATTTAGTACCTTGGTTACTGCATTTTACAGCTTATGTATATATACGAGGGTCCATATACTTCGTATGTATACAGCTGGCATGATTACGTTCTAGTCCTACGTATTTTGGGACTGGGGCGTCACAAGTAGAAGCTAGAGTGGAGGACCCCACAACATGGATAAATAATGTAGTGGTTAAGATAATTACGAGATTATGAGGTATAGGTTGGACGTAAATGAAAATGTGCGATAAATCTAAATAGATGAGGTAAGGAATGATATATTATGTTTTGACGAAACACCCAAGGATAAATAGACTTCCCGAATTTCAAACTTTGTTTTGAGGTAACTAAATATCGAGTGAAGAATCTTCTAAAGTGTTGGTGGGTTAAGAGTCCAAATTTTTATATTGAATTTATGAATGCAAATTTTTGATAGGGACAATGTTGACGTTGCCTTCGATAGCATAGAGTGTTATTATGATATTAGCTTTCAAGGATGACCAATTGTTGAGGAAAGAAACCTCTATATTTTTTATTAAAGTTCTAAGATGAATATGACTATGAAGTTAAGATGAGTTTCATTTCTACCATCAAGAAACTGATATTGTTGAATTCAAATTTTTGAGAGAGACTAATGAACATTATCGAAATTTTTATGATGATGGAAGAACGAGCTATAAAGGTATACTGTTAGTTTACGAGATTATCGAACGTTGAAGACGGACTTTTTGATACCTATAAATGCATCGTACATTGACCAATAATACAAATTGTAGAAAGAAGATTTTAACTTTTACTTGGGCCAAATTGGTTAAAGATTTTTGAATTTTTACTCGGAAAGATATATATAAGTGAACTAGTACAAATGGAGATTATGGAATTCAAATATGAGACTATTTAAAATTACATGACGAGATAGAGGAAACTAGAATAAAATTATACTCATATTGGTTTTTGGTAACGAGACGTGGTACGAAAGAAATTAATGGAAAGATCGATTTATGATAAGATAGAATTACATCAAAAGATTAAGAAGATTATTACCTACCTCTGAGGTTGTCTTTCTTAGGTTAATGTTAAGGTTGATTGAGCTTAGTCATTGATCGATTGTCATGTGCATGATCGTAATCTAAAACCATCGAAATTCTATTCTAGTCGATCGAATGACACGGTGCCATTGAAATGTCACTCGCCTCCTCGACAAATATTACGTTTGCATTCTCGTGATATCGTATATCTATTCAAATAAACACTGTCCATCCCCTTCGCCCTACCTACCCTAATTTTTCCTAAATTTCGAGGACGAAATTCTTTTAAGTTGGGTAGGATGTAAAACCCCTAAATTTCTACTGATTTTTTTTATTTATTTTATTTTTTGGTACTGATTTAAAATTTTTGTATTGTACGTCACGTAGTCGTATTTTACGTCGCGCACAAAATTTTATTTTTGTAGTTGCTCGACGAGTGCGAATATGTGTCGAGGTACATATTTTAGAAAAAAACATTTTTACTATCAAATTTTATTTTTTTATAGGAAAGTACATTTTCAAATAATATGTGATAAATATTTTTAATTTCAAAAAGAGTTATTTTATTCAAATAAATATTGGTTTGAAAAATTTTAGAGATTTGTTTATTTTGCTATGATTTAAGTATTTACCTTGATTTTCGAAATTAATTAATATTATATTTTAATATTTACGAAAAAGATATTTGGAATCTTGTTTTATTCAATATTTGATTAGATATGGTAATTTAAATTACAAAAGATTTTATTGGCTTTATTTAAAAATATTTTAAATTAAGTATGGAATTAATTTGGATTTGGAATTGATTTGAATTGGTTTTAAATCTATTTAATTAAATGATGAATTATCTAATTGGGATTTAATTAGTCCCAATCCCTATCCAACTGGGAATTTCAACCTCCTATAAAAGGAGAGGTACTCCTCCAGAAATTTCCATCCACAGATGTGCATTGTGTCTGTATCCTCTTTTCCTCCACTACGTTATTTTCTCTACAAATACATATTTTTCCGTCCGACAGACCGGACGTCCACCTCGTATCGGGACACAACCCCGACACGACACATCCCACCCTCAGCATCCTCGACTCCATACAGAACCCTGCCATCCACCAACCCGTCCAGCCACTCCGGTCGGTAATCCACCTTCACCATTGTCATGACCATCATCGCACAACCACCTTGACCGTCCTCCCCATCCTCAGGACACACCACCACCGTCGTCACCGGCGTTCACTCGCCGGCGACACATCAAACTGACCATCGTCATCACCACAACCACACAGTAGAAAAAGAAGGGGGAGGAAACCCTAACCTGACCCAACGCCTCTCCAATCCGCCGCCTCCAGCGAACCCTCGAGCAGTCGCCGTCCCTGATCAGCCGTGACGCGGCCGGCCTCCGCCGCCCCGTCGCCAGCAGGCGGGCGACCAGATCCGCCGCCGCTTGGGGTCCCCGAGCCGCGCTGCCGTGCGCCGTCCCTCTCGTTGCTCCCCGGGCTCCGCCCCTGTGCAAACTCCTCGTCGGGTTCCTCCGACCGGCCACTTCCTGGGTCAACGGCAGCACTGCCAGGGCGCCGCCCTAGATCGGGACTCAGCGCCACCAGCGCCCCTCTCCTTTCCGACCAGGCTAGCCGCCAGTGAGTCCACAGTGTCGCCATCAGTTCCCTCCTCCGTCGCTTCACGTCGGCGGAGCCACCATCGCCGGACGCACCCGATGACCGCCGCCCGCTGAAAATGCCCGCCGCCACTGTGGATCCGCCCGCCGAGCGCCCCCCACGCGCATGACCAGCCCGGATGGCCGTCTCCAGCGCCGCTCCGGCCATCTAACGCCACCTCGAGCCGGGCGCCGCCCCGCGTCGTACGAATACTCCGCCACCACCAGATTCCGCGCCTCCTCTCTCCTCCTTTCCAGCCGGCGTCGTCCGCCCACACTCGCCGGAGCCGTCCCCTTGGTAAACCCTCGACTCTCTCACCTCTCTTTTCCTTCTCCTTCCTCAGTTTCTCTCTCTCTCTCTGTCTTCAGCTGAAATAAAATGAGGAATGGGTTTTTTTTTAGTAAAGTTTTCTTAATTAATAACATTCTTCTTGTTATTATTAATATATCTATCATTTCTATTATTATTATTAAGTTATCATTATTAGTATAGATTCTGTTATTATTATTATTATTATTATTATTATTAGTATTATAAACCATTATTATTACTAATATCATGGGATCATTCTTATTATTGAGTATTATTATTATCATTTATTTAAATAGTGTCATTTATTTTATTAATCATGAATTAGTCGTTGTTTTGTTAAATATTATTACTATTATTTCTAGCAAGTTTTCAAGATAGTTTTAAAAATATTTTCCAAATTTTATGTACATATATTCGATCAGTTATACTTTTTGGTCTAAATAATTTAGAAGTATTTTTCTAAAAATAGATATTTTAAACTATGAAATTTAGTTCCACCGTAATCATATTTTACAACTTAGAGTATTTTGACTAACAAGGTGAAATTTTCAAAATTATTATATACATACATATTTTCAAAGTATTTAAGTAAATGATTTTTTTCAAGTAAACATGTTTTTAAATAATGTAAATATTTTCTAATAAACTGTATACTTATCTACTTCCACAAATTCTGCCAATATTTTTCATTACTCATGACTAATCACTTGTTCCTATTCTCTCACGATTTTGGATCATTACGTTGACTATGGCTAGTGGACAAATCAGGACTTGTCGGAAACATCGCACCACCAGGCGATACCCCAGGCAAGATACCTTGCCATTTAAACAGTTTATATTCAGTCTGCATTTATTTTATATATCACTGTTCTTTATTTCCGGTTCTTACAGTTCCTGATTTACTGCCTGTTCAGTGATAAATAATTTACTTTGTTATTATCCTTTGATTGCATGTTGACCTAGAGTTAAGGGACTACCGTTGTAGAGTATTGCATATACCTTGACACAGTTGTATCACGAGGATGAGTGAGATGAGTAGCATGTAGAGGTTCTTGTGTGTGGGCTGATCCCCCATGTGCATGCGTTAGGGCTAACTGCTAATAGAGGCGTGTTAGGAGACTTAGCAGTTAGTAGAGGTTCATGGTCGTGGATGCGACTTGACAGGTACATTAGATGGGGAGAATATTTCCTTGTCGTATGGGCTTCTATTGCACTTCCCTTGTAACCCAGAAGCTCCGCTGGAGATACGGGTATGAGCCTCTCAGGTTGGCCACTGTCGTTTTTGAACGTCATGCTCTCGGTCACTGGTGCCCAAGTGGGGACTATACCAGATCCCATTACAGCCAGGGCTCATGCGACGAAAGGTTTGTTCTCACTGCATGTTCACTTTAGTTAGTTAGTTTACCTTATTTATGTCTTGTCACTTTCTTTTGATTGTGGCATATTTTATATTCAGTATTATATGGCATGTTGATGTATCTTGTTACGTCCCTCTGAGGACCTGGTTATCTCTTCAGGTGTGTGTTTCGTGATTTCTTGCAGGTACTCTAGCTAAGGCTATTCCTTCCTTCGTGGTGATTGCACTTGGACTCGCTATTGCTCTCGCTTGCTAAATTCTTTCCTTGTATATTTTTCCATATATAATTTGGTTGGTAGTGGACTTTGTCTCCGCCCAACGGTTGTATACATGACAAATTCAAAGTTACTTTTATATCATATTTATCTTTGTGGATGAGATTTAGTACCTTGGTTACTGCATTTTACAGCTTATGTATATATACGAGGGTCCATATACTTCGTATGTATACAGCTGGCATGATTACATTCTAGTCCTACGTATTTTGGGACTGGGGCGTTACAGGTTGGGGTACCACCAAGTGAAAGTGAAGAGAAAGGATATTTCGAAGACAGCTTTCTAGACCAAGTACGGCCAGTACAAATTTATGGTGATGCCGTTTGGGTTGACCAATGCCCCGGCAGTCTTCATGAATTTGATGAACAAGGTATTCCATCCATTCCTTGATAAGTTCATGGTGGTCTTTATCAACGACATTCTCATTTATTCGAAGTCGCCGGAAGAACACGAGAAGCATCTGAGGATCGTGCTGGAGACCCTCAGGAAGGAGAAGCTCTATGGAAAACTTTCAAAGTAAAAGTTTTTCCTTGACAAGGTAGAATTCCTCGGTCATGTAGTGACAGGAGACGGTATATCCATTGACCCAAAGAAGATTGCTGCTGTTGAGTCATGGACTACTCTGACTTCTATGGCCGAGATTCAGAGCTTCTTGGGATTGGCGGGGTACTACCGGAAGTTCGTGCAGGACTTTGCTCGGATTGCGGAGCCGATGACTAGGCTCACTCGGAAGGACATGGAGTTCGTATGGACAGAGGACTGCCAGGCTGTATTCGATGAGCTGAAGAAGAGGCTGACGACAGCTCCCATATTGACATTGCTATATAGTTCCGACGGTTTTCTATCTATAAAGATGCTTCAGGGAAAGGCTTGGGGTGTGTTTTAGAGCAGAACAAGAAGGTGATAGCATATGCGTACAGGCAGCTGCAACCATATGAGAAGAATTATCCCAACCACGACCTAGAGTTGGCAGCAGTTATATTCGCCCTGAAGTTGTGGAAACACTACTTGTACGGAGAGCGAGTGGAAATATTCACTGACCACAAAAGCTTGAAGTATGTTTTTACATAGAAGGAGCTGAATATAAGGCAACGCAGATGGCTGGAATTGATGAAGGATTTTGACATCTCATTGCAGTACCACCCAGGGAAGGCGAACGTAGTTGTGTATGCCTTGAGTTGGTATCCAGTGGCTATGTTTATGGTGAGAGATCGGCACTTGTTAGCAGACTTAGAGAGCTTAGGCATTGAGGTCGTCATTTCTGGAGTCGAGATGCTGATGATGGGCATGCAGATTCAGTCTGGACTGATGGATAGGATACGGGAGACACAGCACCATGATGAGCAGCTGAGGAGTATCATCGCACAGACGCACGAGCTGGTTTGCTAGAGGACTTCACCATTGCAGAGGATGGCTCGTTGAGGCATGGGACGAGACTGTGTGTACCTAGTGGAGAGCTGCAAGAGGAGGTCATGCAAGAGGCACACCGTTCTCAGTATTCCTTGCATTCTGGAGCCAACAAGATGTACAAGGATATGAGAGCCCACGTATGGTGGTACGACATGAAGCGTGAGGTGGCACGCTTCGTTTCTAGATGCCTTGTGTGCTAGAAGGTCAAAGCCGAGAGACAGAGACCCGGGGGTTTACTTTAGCCGTTGCCGATTCTCGAGTAGAAGTGGGAACATATCACTATGGATTTTGTTTCTGGTCTTCCACGTTTGCCAGGCAGGAAGGATGCAATTTGGGTCATCGTTGACCGGTTGACCAAATCGACCCACTTTATACCATTTAAAGTGGGACTGTCCACGGAGATATTGGCAGAGTTGTATGTGAAGCAGATCGTCAGGTTGCATGGCGTTCCAGTAAGTATCATCTCCGATCGTGATAGCAGGTTCATGTCCCACTTTTGGAGGAGTCTGCAGGCTAGATTGGGCACATCGCTCAAGTTTAGCACAACCTATCATCCACAGACGGATGGACAGTCGGAGCAGACCATTCAGACGCTCGAGGACATGTTGCGGACATGTGTACTAGATTTTGGCGGCTCGTAGGAGGATCACCTTCACCTTGTGGAGTTCTCCTACAACAACAGCCACCAAGCTAGTATCGGGATGTCCTCTTTTGAGGCTTTGTACGGACAGAGATATCGTACCCCACTATCTTGGAATGACATGGGTGAGAGAGCACTATTGGGGCCCGAGATGATCGTGGATGCTGCGGAGAAGGTGAAGCTGATTAGGGAGCGGCTTCGTGTGGCTCAAGACAGGCAGAAGCACTTGGCCGACAGTCACCGGAGACCATTAGAGTTTGAGGTATAATTTCTTAGTTGTAATTGTTAATCTAGGTGGACGATATGGTGTTCTTGAAGATATCACCGACACGTGGTACGATACATTTTGTTGGAGGCGGGAAGCTCAGTCCGAGATACATCGGTCCGTTTTACATCCTCGAGAAGATCAGGGAAGTGGCATACCGCTTGGCATTAACACCCACATTGGAGGGTGTGCACAACGTATTCCACGTGTCCCAGCTGAGGCGGTACGTGGCTGTAACGCCCCACTCCTAAAATACATAGGACTAGGAACGAAGCATGCTACCTGCATATATACGAGATATACTCTAATATATGGAAATCTAGAATGCACATATAAGCTGTATTGTGAATAATAATAACAGACAGTCACAGGTAAAAGCTATATCTCATCCACAATAAATATAAAGAAAATGGTAACTCACGAATCAAAGTAAATATCAAAATGTAGCTATTGGCCGGATGGAGACAAATCCACTACCAGCACTAGGATAAACTAAAAGGAAATAGAGTCCAACCTCTAAGATAAATAGAATAAGAAATGATGACTAAATAGGCTCTTCGACCCAATAAGGCAGCTGTGATCAGAAGGTACGACTCGCTCGAGCGTGAAGGATAAGTCTACACCGGAGCCATACTCCTGCGAAAAGTCCTGCACACATATACCTGAAGAGATCACCGGGTCCTCAGAGTGACGTAACAAGATACAAAAAGAACATGCCACATAAACTGAATAAATACTGCTCAATAAGAATAAGTAAGATCAGATTATAACATGGTCCAATACCTCACCTTTTGGAGTAGCATACCATCCCTCCAACCAAACAAGAACAGAAGATGGTACACTAACCCACGGTAAAGTATCTTTCCAAGGTACGAATCCAATATGGTATCCAGACCCCAACAAGGTTCAATACCTTCTCATCGGAGCAGTAAGCCACACCTACAACCAAACAAGGATAAGATATGGCAAACTAGTCCACAACAAGTAATTATTCCAAGCCACGGTCAGATACTAGTACTCAAACCAAAAGTACTCATACTGAACGGATAAGGGTGCCTAACCAATCTAAGTGAATGCAGTTTTAAGAACATCCTTCAACCCATGGGCCCTGGCTAAAATAGGATCGGCATAGTCCTCCCTTGGGCACCAGAGGCCCCATCAATAAGAGCATGACGTTCTGCAAAACGCTAGTGGCCGTCAGTAATCATGGATAATCATACCCGCGTCTTTGACGGAGCTCACGGGTTACAAAAGGGAAAGTGCACAGTAGCCCATACGCTAAGGTATTGTCTTCCCCACCCAATGCCTACTATGTTGTATCCACAACACAAAATCTATATTAATCGCTAAGTCGAACTAAGCATGCAACCTCTATTAGCGGTTTATTCCTATCGCACGGCTCATACGTACCGGTGGCCAGCCAATCACGCATGTCCGGGTTCTATATGTGACTCACAACTTCGTGGTACAAATGTGTCAAGGCCTATGAATGCAACACACAAGGGTGGTCCCTTAACTCTAAGTTTGATTTGCATAAAAAATAATAAGTACGAAAAATATAACTACACAGTAAAAATCTATCTGATCATGACAGTGTAGCACAGTTTATTTTGCAGAAAATAAATAATGAACAAATGCATGAATATCAGCTAAAGTAAAATAATCAGCTAATGGCAAGGTATCTTGCCTGGAGGTAGTGTGCAGAATGGCGACACCTGATGACTCAAATCGTAAGAATAGGGAAGCACTGAAAGCCAACTTTTACGAACGACCTCGGATGCTGAACTAAACATCACGAACAGATTTTCCATAAAAGAAATACCTAGGAAATTCCTGTCCAAAAGTTCAATCCTGGAACAGGGGCAAAATCATAATTTCGGGTCAAAATGATGTCCCCAGTTGGACCCGTTTTGCACTAAAATACGTGCCAAAACCTACGGTCTGTAAAGTCCTCAAACTACATGTCTATAGGTCCAATTTGAAGAGACGAACCCAACCGTATGTCCAAAGTTGGATTTCGACGGACCGTGCACAAAATCGCCCATTAGAGCGAGTCGCAGGCCCACCAATTTGGCGTTCCGATCAACATTTTTAGAATCGGACCAAACTTGGCATACAGGACCAGAAGAACGATACGGTCCTGATGACGTAAGTTTTGTCTCGATACGACGAACATGCACAAAGTTATGGTAAAGTTTGCAAAATGTCGATATGGGGGTATCTTGACGGATACGTACTGATTTCGTGGCGCACACGCAATGAAATCGAGTTTCGTCAGTTCCCACACATCGGTAACATCCATACGCATCTTTCGATGCGTATAGTGCACGACCACATCGTATGGTTTTTCGGGGCGCACACCGTATTGGGAATTTTTTCCTAAAATTTATAGTTTTAAAAACTGTTTTTCCTAAACTTTGGGTTCGAAATTCATGGCATAGAATGAACGAAAATTTAAACTAAAAGAAAGGACTCGTATTGCTACAGTTGGTCTATTTCACTGTTTAATTATTTCTGGAATAACGCTACTAGATTGGTGGGAAAAAGTCTCTAAATAGGGGTACATGGATCTGTGTATACTGTTGTAAAATCAGTTTTTTTTCAGAATACTTGCAACGGATTTTTGACGCGATGGTTTGACAATAAGGAAAACCAACTGTTGGGTCATCTAAGTGGTCATATAGGCTATCTACGACAACTCGCAGCATCGAAAAATATGAATTGTGTACGAAGAACTGAGACGGTGATGGAGTATACCTCGACTAAAATGGAAACAGAGTGTTGCTCTATTTTCCGACAGTTTTGCTGGTCGACGGCGGTCCGATGGCCGTGACGGCGGCGCAGAGGTCGGAGGAGACACGCCTGGGGTCAGGGGGTACTGGTTTCGTGCGCAAGTGCTTGAGGATGCTGCGTGGTAAGTCGAGAAGGAAAGTAGTTCCTAGGTTTGAAGATATTTATATAGAGTTTAGATTTGATCTAAAAATCAAATCTAAAATTTGATTTTGTATCTAAATTTTGGGTGATCCAGAAGAGAATAGATTTAGGAATTCATAGGAAAAACTTTACGAGATTTAATCGAAGGTTTTTCTTTTTTATAAACGACAAAGCAGCTGAGCTGCTGTTGGGGTCGGGTTCCTTTGGATTTCACGGTTTGGGGGGAGCACAACACTGTTCAATAAACAGTGTTGTTCAGTGAATTCTTTTTTTTTCCTTTTCTTAAATAAAAAACACTTCTAATACTCAGTAAAATAAATTCAATAATAATAAATAAAAATATATCATGTATTTTCATATACTAATTAACATATAATATACGAAAATATCTATATTTATTTACATATTTGTTGTCTAATTCGCATAAATCTTGAAGATAAATATATATTTTAAAATTTCTAAAATACTTGGAATACATTGGTAACCAACATTTATTTACTATATATATTAAAAAAACACTTATTTAGTATACTATTTAATATTACAAATCCTTAATATTCTTAAACCAAATTTAATTACTAATTATTTCTAAATAAATAATTAAATATAAAAGAGGGAAATATATAAACAAGTGTAGTTCTTAAAGATATGAGTATATCAGTAATAACTTGGGGGGGTATAGGTAATACGCTAGTCAGGACGCCCAATGATATTAGCTATGCCATAATATCTAGTCTATGTGCATAACTCAACTTATGACTATACTTATAAATCAATGGTAAAATAGTTCAAAATAAATCATCTAAGCAAATAGAATAAACAATAAAATCCTTTAAAATTTTTGGGGAATTACATCCTACCCAACTTATAAAAATTATGTCCTCGAAATTAGTATAAACTTAATATAAAAAATATAACAATCAAATCTTAATGAAAGAATATAGTGCGGCTGAATACGAAAGGAGAGCAGGTTGTCATTTCGTAACTTAGTCTCTGTAAAGAGGGTGGAGATAGTCATGATAAAATTCAAACTGCCACCATTTTCTACAAGATAGGGCATTCTTAGTCTTACAATGGATAATGGGCATCCAGTTGTTTGAGGGATTGGTTTGGTCTTACATGGTTAAAAAAATCAAGTGGGATGAGAATTTCATCCGAGGTTGTTCTAAGGGTTAATAAGTCGCGGACGAGGTGTAAGTGAAACGGAGCACAAGATGGTGTGTTAGTGTGGAACATGTGAGTCATGTGTGTAGGGTAGTTTGTCTAGTTCGTGAGGGTAGAATTCATTGGAAGGCATGGCTAGTGTTGTGCTCCGAATATCGAAGCCATGGTAAGGTATCGGAATGATATGCGTAGACATTGGGTGATTTCCTCACTTTTAAAGCATACAAGTGTTGTGACGGAGGCACAGGTTTTTAAGGCACGCCATTCAAGATTTCTAACGAAGAAGCCAAGGGCTCTATTTATAAGCTTGCTATAGTCATGATATTTCTAATGGTGTCGAAGGTAGTGCTCATGCATGCTGACCAAGCTAATGAATGTATTGCTCAAATGCTAAGCCATAACTTTTAGAGAAAGATAATGGTATAAGTAGAATAATACCTGTCAGATCTCTAACCTCAGGATGGGGGTCTATCATGGCCATGGTAAATGCTTGCTCTTGCCTAGACGGCTCGGTACAATCGATAATCCTGTATTGTTCCGATCCGCATCTCAAGCATAAGCCGAGATGAATCCGACATCTATCTCAAATGTGGCCCTTCTTCCCGCAGTAATTACAGGTGGGCTTCTGATAGGGCATGGGCCTCTGCTGGTACTGTCCTATAGGCCCCCTGGTTGGTCCACCTTGAGTCGTCCTAATTGGTGCAACTACCGTTGTGGGGCGTCTCTGTGCCTGCTGTTTCTTGTGAAGTAGCTCCTGGGTACGTGCTTCCTCCAAGACAGCTGCATGAAAGACTCGAGACTGTACAGTAGTGAAAGTCTTGAGTTCTGGTGCGAGCCTGATGTAATCTCCTTGCCTTCTCCAGCTCTGTCGGGTTTAATATCGCACCAAATCTACTCAAACGGCTGAACTCTGCATCGTACTCATCTACCGACATGTTCCCCTACTTCAGATGAAGGAATTGGTCATAGAGAGCATCTCGAACATGGAAAGGAAAAAATCTCTCATAGAAGAGGTCATAAAACTCCTTCAATGTTTTCTCAATGCCCAGTCGTCTTTCTTCAGCCTTCCACCAGTGATGAGCATTATCTTCTAAGAGTATATCTATTGCTGTCATCCAATCATGTGCTGGCTACTGGGATGCCCTCAAGTATTTCTCAGTGCTGATAAGCCATGCAGAAACTTCTAAGAGACCCTCGGTACCCTTAAAACTCTTAGGCCCCATGTCGATAAAGTCTGTAATAGAGCCCGAATATGGTTGTGGAGCTGGAGTTGGATCTGGTACCGGGGCTGGTGGTGGAGATCTAGCTAAGTAGGTCATCATGCTCTGCCTCAACAGTTCCATTTGTTGCCACTAGCATAGCATACATAAACTGGGTGGTCGGGTCTGCATCAGTCGGAAGTGGAGGCAGTTGGAGTCCGAGCTGTGGTAAAAGCTGCTGAGGTAATTGGGATGGTGCAGTCTCTCCTGGTGGTACTGCAGTAGTTTGCTCAACCTGGCTGACTGGGGGCACTTGGGCTTCCTGCTGCACCGTCGTTGCTTCATGGTATTCTGCTATGGCTCTAGCTGATACGGAGTTACCGGGGTCATTGGGGAAACTTGTTCTTCCTGAAAAGTTGCATCACCAGATGTGATGGCTAGGGTAGAGGTGTGTCCGCTGTATAGAGTCATATTGCTGGCACGAAGATAAGGGCAATGTTAGAATAAATTCAGATAGGTTTTGAGTCAAGCAATTGAAAGAGAGTTTAATAAAGAATTTAAAATGTCAACAACACATGGATAAGATCCTAGAGGGCGAATATGTTAAGCTAACCATATCTCAATCCACGTAGAATCATACGAGAGGCGAACCAAATGAACTATGGTTGATCAGACCACAATACACCAGTTCTGATAAGACAATGTATCCGTGGGCGCCCACAATAAAACATATGTCCTGAACAAGCTCGATGAGAGAGTAAGCTCGCAAAACTAGGCTATAATAGCAATATTAGTCAAGGTAGTCCGATTACAAATACGCGAGATAATGATGAAAGAAAATATAAATAGCTTAAGCTACTTAAGAATCTAAGTCGTGTCCGGTATTCGTGCCTATGCAGTCGTCCTACTGTCTTCTTGTCTAAGGCCTTGGTTAAGTCAAAGGAATTTAGGATGTGAGGCTTCCTACCCAACTTATAAGAGTTGAACTAGTAGTGTGATTGAATGACGACCTAGTACACACGAAAGAGGGATAAGGGTTTACCGAAGAATAATTCAAGCAAGAAGCAATCAAGTTAGACAGTTGGGAGTTCGAAATGAAAGTGAGATAGAATGTCATATATGTGGATGAGATCCTAAATTTCTAATCCTATATGCAGGCTTGCTTGGTACGGTAAAGTAACCAAACAATTTATCTAGACCTGCATGGGCCACCACAAAAACATGTAACGCCCCAGTCCTTAAATACGTAGGAATAGGAATGAAGCATGCCAGTTGCATATATACGAGATATACTCCAATATATGAAAATATTGAATATACACATAAGTTGTATTATGAATTATAATAACAGACATTCACAAGTAAAATCTATATCTCATCCACAGTAAATAAAAAGAAAATGGTAACTCACAAATCAAAGTAAATATCAAAATGTAGTTGTTGGCCGGGCGGAAACAAATCCACTACCGGTACTAGGATAAACTGAAAGGAAATAGAGTCTAATCTGTAAGATAAATAGAATAAGAAATGATGACTAAATAGGATCCTCGACCCAATAGGGGCAGCTATGATCAGAAGGTACGACTCGCTCGAGCGTGAAGGATGAGTCTACACCGGAGCCATACTCCTGCGGAAAGTCCTACACATCTATACCTGGAGAGATCACCAGGTCCTCAGAGGGACATAATAAGATACAAAAAGAACATGCCACATAAACTGAATAAATACTGCTCAATAAGAATAAGTCAGATCAGATCATAACATGGTCCAATACCTCACCCTTTGGAGTAGCATACCATCCCTCCAACCAAACAAGGACATGAGATGGTACACTAACCCACGATAAAGTATCTTTCCAAGTCACGAATCCAATATGGTATCCGGACCCAACAAGGTTCAATACCTTCTCATCGGAGCAGTAAGCCACACCTACGACCAAACAAGGACAAGATGTGGTAAACTAGTCCGCGACAAGTTATTGTTCCAAGCCACGGTCAGATACAAGTACTCAAACCAAAAGTACTCATACCAAACGGATAAGGGTGCCTAACCAATCTAAGAGAATGCAGTTTTAAGAACATCCTTCAATGCATGGGTCCTGGCTAAAATAGGATCGACATAGTCCCCCCTTGGGCACCAGTGGCCCCATCAATAAGGGCTTGACGTTCCGCAGAACGCAGTGGCCATCAGTAATCATGGGTAATCTTACCCGCGTCTCCGGCGGAGCTCGCGGGTTACAAAAGGGAAAGTGCATAGTAGCCCATACGCTAAGGTATTGTCCTCCCCTCCCAATGCCTACTATGTTGTATCCACAACACAAAATCTCTATTAATCGCTAAGTCGAACTAAGATGCAACCTTTATTAGCGGTTTATTCCTATCGCACGGCTTATACGTACCGGTGGCCAGCCAATAACGCATGTCTGAGTTCTATATGTGACTCACAACTTCGTGGTACAAATGTGTCAATGCCTATGAATGCAACACACAAGGGTGGTCCCTTAACTCTAAGTTTGATTTGTATAAAAATAATAAGTACGAAAAATATAACTACACAGTAAAAATCTATCTGATCATGACAGTGTAGCACAGTTTATTTTGCAAAAAATAAATAATGAACAAATGCATGAATATCAGCTAAAGTAAAATAATCAGCTAATGGCAAGGTATCTTGCCTGGAGGTAGTGTGCAGAATGGCGACGCCTGATGACTCAAATCGTCAGAATAGGGAAGCACTAAAAGCCAACTTTTACGAACGACCTCGGATGCTGAAATAAATATCACAAACAGATTTGGCATAAAAGAAATACCTAGGAAATGCCTGTCCAAAAGTTTAATTCTGGAACAGGGGCAAAATCGTAATTTTGGGTCAAAACGATGTCCACTGTTGGACCCATTTTGTATCGAAATACGTGCTAGATTCTACGATCTCTAAAGTCATCAAACTACATGTCTATGGGTCCGGTTTGAAGAGACGAACCCAACCGTATGTCCAAAGTTGTATTCCGACGGGCCGTGCACAAAATCGCCCGTTAGAGCGGGTCGCGGGCCCGCCAATTTGGCGTTCCGATCAACCTTCTCAGAATCGGACCAAGCTTGGCATACAGGACCAGAAGAACGATACCGTCCTGATGACGCAAGTTCGTCTCGATACGACGAACATGCACAAAGTTATGGTCAAGTTTGGAAAACGTCGATACGGGGGTATCTTGACGGATACGTACTGATTTCGTCGTGCACACGCAACGAAATCGAGTTCCGTCAGTTCCCACACGTCGGTAACATCCATACGCGTCTTTCGATGCGTATAGTGCATGACCACGTCGCCTGGTTTTTCGGGGCGCACACCGTATCGGGAAATTTTCCTAAAATTTATAGTTTTAAAAACTATTTTCCCTAAACTTTGGGTTAAAAATTCATGGCATAGAATGAACGAAAATTTAAACTAAAAGAAAGGACTCGTAGTGCTACAGGTGGTCTATTTCACTGTTTAATTATTTCTAGAATAACCTTACTAGGTTGACGGGAAAAAGTCTCTAAATAGGGGTACATGGATCTGTGTATACTGTTGCAAAATCAGTTTTTTTGGGAATACTTGCATCGGATTTTCGACGCGATGGTTCAAAAATAAGGAAAACCAACTGTTGGGTCGTCTAAGGGGTCATGTGGGATATCTACGACAACTCGCAGCATCGAAAAATATGAATTGTACACGAAGAACTGAGACGGTGATGGAGTATACCTCGACTAAAACGAAAACAGAGTGTTGCTCTATTTTTCGACAGTTTTGGTGGTCGACGGCGGTCCGATGACGGCGGTGCAGAGGTCGGAGGAGACACGCCTGGGGTCAGGGGGTACTGGTTTTGTGCTCAAAGGCTTGAGGAGGCTGCATGGTGAGTCGAGAAGGAAAGTAGTTCCTAGGTTTAAAGATATTTATATAGAGTTTAGATTTGATCTAAAAATCAAATCTAAAATTTGATTTTGTATCTAAATTTAGGGTGATTCGGAAGAGAATAGATTTAGGAATTCATAGGAAAAACTTTGCTAGATTTAATCGAAGGTTTTTTTTAAACAACAAAGCAGCTGAGCTGCTGTTGGGGTCGGGTTCCTTTGGATTTCACGGTTTGGGGGGAGCGTAGCACTGTTCAATGAGCAGTGCTATTCAGTGAATTCTTTTTTTCTTTTCTTAAATAGAAAACACTTCTAATACTTAGTAAAATAAATTCAATAATAATAAATAAAAATGTATCATGTATTTTCATATACTAATTAACATATAATATACGAAAATATCTATATTTATTTACATATTTGTTGTCTAGTTCGCATAAATCTTGAAGATAAATATATATTTTAAAATTTCTAAAATACTTGGAATACATTGGTAACCAATATTTATTTACTATATATTAAAAAACACTTATTTAGTATACTATTTAATATTACAAATCCTTAATACTCTTAAACCAAATTTAATTACCAATTATTTCTAAATAAATAAATAAATATAAAAGAGGGAAATATATAAACAAGTGTAGTTCTTAAAGATATGAGTATATCAGTTATAACTTAGGGGGGTATAGCTAATACGCTAGTCAGGACGCCCAACGGTATTAGCTATGCCATAATGTCTAGTCTATGTGCATAACTCAACTTATGACTATATTTATAAATCAATGGTAAAATAGTTCAAAATAAATCATCTAACCAAATAGAATAAACAATAAAATCCTTTAAAATTTTTGGGGAATTACAGTGGCAGACCCCAGTCACGTACTTGACCACTCGAAGATTAAGGTGGGGCCAAACCTTAGCTATCAGGAGCAGCCCGTGGAAATCTTGGATCGCTGGGAGAAGGTACTATGCAACTAGACCATTCCATTGGTACGTGTCGCATGGAGGCACCATTCTCCGGATGAATCCACTTGGGAGAGGGAAGACGAGATGCGGGAGCGCTTTCCTTATCTTTTCGAGACATGAGGTATAAATTCTTACTCTTGTGTCTATCTTTAATTTCGAGGATGAAATTATTTTAAGGAGGGTAGATTTCTGAGCCCTTGACCCAAATTCCCATATTTTTATATCTTGCTGAATTATTAATTAGTGCATATATAATTAAATAATCAAGTATATATATAAAATATAGATATTATTTCATTGTAAATAAAAAAAGAAACAAAAAATGGGGTTTTTTGCAAACTGGAAATTGCTGAGAAACCCAATTTCGGGGTGGGCTTTTATGAAATACCCACCCGCTGGATTATTTTTATGAAATACCCAGAATTATGTATTTCCACGTTAAATATTTCAAGATTCTCTCTAGATGCTCTGTATTTACAAAATTTGCCATTATCATAGTTCCAAAAATACCCCTTCGTGCAAATTTGGACATCTATATATAATTTTGAATTCGCAAACTCAGATTTGGATTGGGAAATTCGTATTCTTCTTCTTCACAAGAAATTTGAAATCCATTGATATCATCTTTATCAGAGATCGTAAAATCGTTCGTAGTTCACTGTGGTTTTCGTCGGTCGAACGTCGATCATCCTTCATCATCATCGATCATCATCATAATCATCATCATATTCATGGTTTCCGGCGATTAGGTCAATTAGGGAGGGAAGATCTTCTTCTTTTCTTTTTATAGATCTTAAAACAAGGTGAGAGTTCAGATCTGTAGAAATTTATCTATCAGCTTCGTATATCTCGAAATTTATGCTGAATTTGAATTTGTTATGAAGATTATTAACTTAAAAAATGTTAGAGAGATATTTTATCTTGTTATTTTGTGCGAATAGCATTCTCCGTTATATTTTAACGGAGAATGACAATTACTTATAGGAAAGATCATTATCCGTATGTTTTTATACGGATAATGAGCATTATCCATAAGTTACAGACAGATAATAATCATTCTCCGTTATATTTAGACGGAGAATGTCTATTCTCCGTGTGTTTTAGACGGAGAATGTCATTCTCCGTTTTACTTTAGACGGAGAATGATCATTATAAGTTAGTTCCGAACGGAGAATAGTTATTCTCCGTTATTTTTAGACGGAGAATAATCATTATTAGACGACAATTTTATTGTTCTATTTGTGACCTCTTATGTTTTTATGTTATCAGGGGGGAAGGTATGGAATCAAGTTGTTTAGTTAACATTTGTTTCAAGGGCGACATAGTTTCCTGCCGTGTCACACATGAAAGTACCGTAGATTTTTTAAAGATTAAAGTGTGCGATCAATGGACTTCTTTGGATCCACTTTTCTTTCGTTTCAGGTTTTTGTACTCTGATGGGACTGAACTGTATGTTGAAAGTAATTTTTGGCTTCGCTCATTGGTTGGTGGTTTTAACGGTACTCATGATGTGAGTTTTGATCTATTTGTGGAGCAAATATACTCTCCATGTTCTTCATCAACATCTTTTTCTTGTCAAAGCTTTCACATGGGACCTTCGTCTTCCTCCTCTAGTTCTTTGAGTAGATGTTCTCCTACTGTAAAGGACAAACGAGTAGTACAATTTTATGAGGGCTCAACTGAGACAGTGAAGAAGAGAAAATCGGATATGTGGCCTGGATCAATTACTGGTGTTGGTCAGATTTTTCTAAATGGTGTTGAAGAAGTTAGGAATGCTGTTAGAAAGGTATGTTTTGAATCTCGTCATCCATTCCACATTTTGAAATCTGAGCCGGGGAGGTATACTGTTTGCTGCAAGAATTACAAGACACATGCTTGTTTGTGGAGCTTCCATGCTATATCTATTTTGAAAGATAATCAAATTTTTAAGGTGAAGAGGTATGTGGGAGAACATAATTGTGGAGCTGGCTATATGGATAAAGGTAATCTGGTTGTTCCAGCAAAGTTTGTGAAAAGTTTGGTTAGTGACATTGTTCGGATGCATCCTAAAAAGTTTGCAAAATCTGTTGTCGATGATTTCAAGGTCGACTACGGTTTATCTGTTACATATGGACAAGCATACCACGGAATTAGGCTGGTGCACCAGAAAATGTACGGAGATGATGTTAGATCTTACACAGTGACTTGTGTTGGTATGTCAACAAGGTAAAGGAAACCAATAATGGTTCCGTTATCGACTTCCAGAAAGATGATTCATCAATGAGGTTTGAGCGGCTTTTTCTTTCATATGGGGCTTGCGTAGAAGGCTTTCAATATTGTCGCCCAATGCTATATTTGGATGCTACTTTCTTTATAGGGAGGTTTAGAGGATGTTTGATGTCTGCTACAACGAAGAATGATAACCAACAGTTCTATCCTCTTGCATACGGTATAGTCTCAGGCGAAGATGGTGACAATTGGGAATGGTTCCTTAGAAATCTAAAGAATGTTGTTGGATGTAGTAGGCGTATTGTTTTTCTTTCGGATCAAGGCACCGATCTAGTTTCTGAAGTCCCTACAGTGTTTCCTAATGATTACCATAGCTATTTCTATTATCACATGAAGAATAACATACCGCTGAAAGAGAAAGAAAATGAAAGAGTGTATCCGCATGTACTTGAAGCTTGGAGGCAAGCAGTATATGCTCTAACTCCAGGTGTGTTAATGAGACAGATATATGCACATTTTCTATGCATTTACCATTAATTTAACACGGAGAATGACTATTCTCCGCGTCAGTAAGACGGAGAATAGTCATTCTCCGTATGTATTAGACGGATAATGACCATTCTCCGTCCTGCATAGAACGGAGAATATCATTCTTCGTTAGATTTTGAACGGAGAATGGTATTATCCGTCTTACATAGTATGGATAATGTTCACTCTCCGTTTCCGCCACATGGAGAATGACCATTACCCGTCTTGCATAGTACGGAGAATATCATTCTCCGTTAGCTTTTGAACGGAGAATGGTATTATCCGTCTTGCATAGTACGGATAATGTTCATTCTTCGTTTACGTCATACGGAGAATGACCATTCTTCGTCCTACATAGAACGAAGAATATCATTCTCCGTTAGCTTTTGAACGGAGAATGACTATTATCCTTATTTTAAACACGAAGAATGCACTTATTTTTAATAATTTAGTGAATTGACCTAATTCTTTATTAATTATTTGTTTTTCTGTATAAAGGTGGGTATAGACAAGCAATCAAGAAGATTTATGATCTGAATTGTGGTCATGTTGTGAATTGAATGAATAAACAAAAACCTGAACACTGGTCAAACGCATTCTTCCTGGGATGTAGATACGGTGAGGTTGCTTCTAGTTGTGCAGAGTCATTCAATGCATGGTAAAGGCTGAGAAGAAATTGCCTATATCAACAATTGTAAATGTCATCCGTGTGAAGATGATGAAGATGATTTCAGATCGTCGCAAGGATGCAATTGGTTTGAATAGTAAATTGACTCCATACGCTGAGGATATGCTGAAGCAGCTTACAGATAATGGCATGTGTTATAGGGTATATCGGTCCGGTGATTTCGAATTTGAGGTGATCGTAGATACTTCCTCCCACATGGTGAATCTTCTTGATTGTCATTGTAGTTGTCGTAGATAGAAGGTATATGGATTCCCATGCAGCCATGCAATACAATGCATCAGAGTTGGTTCAGATAAATCTGTTTACGACTTTGTGGAGCAGTATTGGACATCAGATTATTACCGGAAGTTATATTCATGTGCGATTCGTCCAGTTCCAGATTGTGAAAAATAGTTTAAAAATAAACCCACTGATGTTGTTCTACCCCCTGTTCCGAAACGTGGTCCTGGACGACCAAAAGCGGACCGTTATAAGAGCAAATATGAGAACAAGGGAAAAGAGAAGAGAAAGATAAGGTGCCAGAATTGTTTTGAATTATGCAATCACAATCGCACCACTTGTCCTCTGCCTCCACGTGCTGCTACGGTGGTCGAGGGGGCAGCGCCCCCTCGTTAATACATACACATATATTCCTTCTTTTATATAATTGTTTTTTGAATACATATCTTACATTTTTTGATATCAATGGTAATAGTTTGAACTCTGCATATTTGATGTTTCACATATATATTAACAGCTTAAGAACTTATTATCCGTTATACTCTCTGATTTTATAATGCATTGAATGACCATTCTCCATGTTTTAACATGGAGAATGATCATTCCAAGCATTACATTTATATGTTAAAAACATATAACCATGAAAATGACTATTCTTCATGTTCAATTAACGAACATTTTTAGTTCATGTTTTCTGTATTTTTTAACACAGAATCAAACAACAAAAATTTAACAAAACAGATTGACATATAGAACAATGTATATATTAACTACATAGAAAATGTCATCCTCGAAATACACAGAAAGGGCATTCTCCGTGTAAAATTACACGGAGAATGATATTCTTCGTGTATTTTGACACGGAGAATGTTCATTCCCCGTGTTAATACACGGAGAATGGCCATTTATAGGTCAAAATACAAGGAGAATGTCATTCTCCGTGTATTTTAACACGGAGAAAAACATTCTCCGTGTAATTTAACATGGATAATAACATTCTCCGTTTAATTTAACACGGAGAATTACATTCTCCGTGTTAGACACACGGAGAATTGCATTCTTCGTGTTAGACACACGGAGAATGGTCATTTCTAGGTCAAAATACAAGGGAAAATGACATTCTCCGTGTATTTTAACACGGAGAATAACATTCTCCGTGTATATTAACACGGAGAATGATTAGAAACACAGAGAATGATCATTTATAGGTCAAAATACACAAAAAATGTTATTCTCCGTGTAAAAGTAAACGGAGAATGAACATTCTCCGTGTTAGAGTACACCGAGAATATCATTCTCCGTATATTTTGACACGGAGAATGATCATTCGTGTATTTTGACACGGAGAATGATCATTCTCCATTTTAGTTACATGGAGAATGGCCATTTATAGGTACGGGCCACTATCTATGCGCTCACTTGTTGTATGCGTCCATGCGCCCATTACGTTGTATGCGCCCATAATGGCATATGCGTCCACGTGAAGAATCAGCTTCCTGCACACTATGCTAACACACTATGTTATTACACAGAATGTCATTCTCCGTGTATTTTAACACGGAGAATGTCATTCTTCGTGTATTTTAACACGGAGAATGAACGTTCTCCGTGTTAGATAAACGGAGAATGACCATTCTCCGTGTCAAAATACACGGAGAATGATATTCTCCGTGTATTTTAACACGGAGAATGGTCATTCTCCGTTTACTTTAACATGGAGAATGATCATTATCCGTGTTAGATACATGGAGAATGATATTTCTAGGTCAAAATAAACAGAAAATGTCATTCTCCGTGTCAAAATACACGGAGAATGACATTATCCGTGTGTATTAATACAGAGAATGATCATTCTCCGTGTCAAAATACACGGAGAATGGCCATTTCTAGGTCAAAATACAAAAAAAATGTCATTCTCCGTGTATTTTAACACATAATCAAACAACAGAACTTTAACAAAATAGATTTACATATATAGAACAATGTAAATTAGTCGAAAAATTGAGTTTCATTACAAAGGACAACAAATACATTACAAAAGAAACCTGACAGACAGACTATATATAAGGAATTTCTTAGCCAATTTACATTGTCATTTTATTTTATGATACAAAAGGAATTGCACAGTCACCCATAAGCAAAAGCTTAGCCAAAGTTAACCTGCTCTTTACAATAATATCGTGAACAACTTTGTTTGTTTTCTTTTGTAAATCAAATGGAGCTTTCGACAAGTTTTCAATATAATACACAATATATAGCAGGCAGCTGGGTGATAGTTGCTATGGGCAATCTTTACAAACCTTGAGCTCTGTTGTTTCATATTCCTGAATTGCTGGGCTTTTCTCCCTCATGAATGCAATCTTCTTCATTACAATTGGCTCGATTTTACTTTTCATGTATTTTGCATCCTCGATTCCCTTAGCGCCCGTGTTTTTCCGTAATGAGTCGTAGTGTGTCCAAACATAGGAGCTGAAGTTGAATGCCAGCAGTGTATAGTATTTATTCTCTTCACGGAAGAGTGGCACGAATAGCCATTCGATGTCATCCTCCAACTCTATGATAAAATCTTCTATTTCAGCTTTGAAATTGTACATTGCTCCAGATGTTGGTTGTACTACATCGGCAAACTGAACGGTAAGCTATTTTCCAGAAAAAAAACAAAAAACAAATCATGAGTTAGTTTTTTACAACAATATTAGTAGGTGTACACATTAATATTTATTTTTCAGTTTTGATTCTTACCAATAAATGGGACATCATGATTGCAAACCATTTACATTATGCACCCTGCGAGCTTGACTGAATGGTACGTCTTGTATCGGCTTGTAGTTCGTTCATAATCTTTATTATGAAGTTCATAACATTGGCCTCTATTTCTTCCATATTTAATATGTCTTGTACTTCTTTAGCATTAAAGATCAAGGTAACATCATTGTTTCTTCTTCTTATTTTACAATCTTCTGGAGCAGTTGGAAAGTATTGGTATACATTATCACTGCACAAAAATTTAGTTTCGATTATGTTAATAATATAGGCTAATGATATAATTGTAAAAAAAAAGAAACTCCAACAGAGAGAATGATCATTCTCCGTTATGAATTGGACGAAGAATGACTATTCTCCGTGTATTTTTACACGGAGAATGATCATTTCTAGGACAAAATACACAGAAAATGTCATTCTCCGTGTATTTTTACATGGAGAATGATCATTCTCCGTTTACTTTGATACGGAGAATGGACATTCTCCGTGTTAATACACGAAGAATGACCAGTTCTAGGTCAAAATACAAGGAGAATGTCATTCTCCGTGTATTTTAACACGGAGAATAATATTTTTCGTGTTAGAAACACGGAGAATGTTCATTCTCAGTACAAAATACACAGAAAATGCCATTCTCCGTGTATTTTAACACGGAGAATAACATTCTCCGTATTAGAAACACGGAGAATGCTCATTCTCAGGACAAAATATACAGAAAATACTATTTTCCGTGTGTTTTAACACGAAGAATGGTCATTCTCCGTGTTAGATACACGGAGAATGGCCATCTCTAGGTCAAAATACAAGGAAAAATGTCATTCTCCGTGTATTTTAACACGGAGAATAACATTCTCCGTGTTAGATACACGGAGAATGGCCATCTCTAGGTCCAAATACATAGTTGAACGTCATTCTCCGTAACACGGAGAATAACATTCTCCATGTTGGAAACACGGAGAATGCTCATTCTCAGGACAAAATATAAGAAAATGCCATTCTTCGTATATTTTAACACGGAGAATAACATTCTCCGTGTTAGAAACACGGAGAATGCTCATTCTCAAGACAAAATACACAGAAAATGCCATTCTCGTGTATTTTAACACGGAGAATGGTCATTCTCCGTGTTAGATACACAGAGAATGGCCATCTCTAGGTCAAAATACAAGGAAAAATGCCATTTTCCGTGTATTTTAACACGAAGAATAACATTCTCCGTGTTAGATACACGGAGAATGACTATTCTCCGTCAAAATACACGGAGAATAAACTTTCTCCGTTATGAATTGGACGGAGAATGACCGTTATGAATAAGACGCAGAATGACAATTCTTCGTCCAAATTATACGGAGAATATTCATTCTCCGTGTTAGATACACGGAGAATATCAATTCTCCGTTCAAATGACACGGAGAATGATCATTCTCCGTTGTGAATTGTACATAAATTGGTTCAAGTTTAGAATACTTACGTTGGAGACATCCTTCTTGGGTATACGATGCTCCTGTATTGATGCTTCAGCTGATCGTCTGCTTGGTTCCAAAGTCTGAGTTTTTGACATTGCATCAGCATTTTTTCCTCTTTCACTAGCTTGGCTGTTTGAGGAGATTCTTCTTCAAGTTCTTCAGTTTCTGACATCTTCTTTTTATCGTCTACCTTCTCGGGACTGGAAGGAGCTTTTCTTTTCTTACCAGAAGTTACTTTCTTATTGGGACTAGAAGGAGCTTTTCTTTTCCGACCAGCAGCTACATTCTTACTTGTAGCATCAGCTGTTTTCTTCTTTTCTAATGTGGTAAAATCATCATCCGCTGGAGCATTTGATTGTTTTTTAATCCCTCCTGGTTCTCTTGCTCTTGTGTAATGTTTTTGAGGAACTGCTTTAGTCTTCCCAAGCTGCAATGCTTTGGCCATTGCTTCGAGGTTAACAATTGTATCATTCTTCTGTTTGATTTCGTCATTCAATGATGCAACTTCCTCTAGAAGTTTGTTGTTATTATTAATGAGCTTTTCATTCTCCTTTCTGAGATTTTCTGTTTTTTCACTGATATAAAAACACAACAACAAGAGGTATGATGTCAATGTTATATAATCTTCTTTTTAAAAATAATGAAAAATATTATTATCCGTTTACTTTAATCCGGAGAATGTCCATTCTCCGTGTCAAAGTAAACGGAGAATGATCATTCTCTGTTAGACTTACAAGGAGAATGGACATTCTCCATATAACATAAACGGAGAATGACTATTCTCCGTGTTAAGATACACGGAGAATAACATTCTCCGTGTCAAAAATACACGGAGAATATTATTCTCCGTGTCAAAATACACGGAGAATGGTCATTCTCCGTGTTAAATACACGGAGAATGATCATTCTCTGTTAGACTTACAAGGAGAATGGGCATTCTTCTATAACATAAATGGAGAATGACTATTCTCCGTGTTAAGATACACGGAGAATAACATTCTCCGTGTCAAAAATACACGGAGAATGTCATTCTCTGTGTTAAGCTAAACGGAGAATGTCTTTTCTAGGTCAAAATACAATGAGTGACATTCTCCGTATATTTAACACGGAGAATGATCATTCTCTGTGTATTTTGACACGGAGAATGACATTCTCTGTGTCAAAAAACACATGGAGAATGGCCATTTCTAGGTCAAAATACAGAGAATGTCATTCTCCGTGTTAAAATACTAGCGGAGAATGTCATTCTCCATGTCAAAACACACGGAGGATGACGTTCTAAGTGTGTATTAACACGGATAATGACATTCTTCGTGTATTTTAATACGGAGAATAACATTATCCGTGTTAGAAACACGGAGAATGATCATTTCTAAGTCAAAATACACAGAAAACGTCATCCTCCGTGTACTTTGACACGGAGAATGACATTCTTCGTGTTAGATACACATAATTAGAAATTAAAATTTTGAAAAAATAGAATATTTTACCTTTTAGAAGTAGCTCCTCAACACGTTGACGAAGCTTCTCATTATCAGCAGTAAGCTCAGATTTCTGCTTTCTTAGGGAGTCTAGTTCCTGTTCCGACCCCTTTGCCTCCAGTTCTTCAACTCTTCTACGGAGTTTCTCATTATCAGCAATAAGGAGCAATTTCTCGTTCCTTATAGAGTCTAACTCCTTCTCCAAGCCATCAGTAATGAGCTCCACAGCACGTTGTTGGGCTACATCTGCCTCTAGTTTTTGGGCTCTTTCTTGAAGTTGCTCATTCTCAGCGATAAGCTGAGATTTCTCCTCCAAGACACGCAACATATCTTCATTCTCAGCTATGTTTATTGCTGGTGCTTGGGCTTCAGCTTGTGGTTCTTCTTCATCAACAACATTATCTCCACCTTCTATACTATGCTGCTCTGCTGGGTCTTCTACTTCTTCAACAGTCAATGTAACAAAATCCTTGAATATCAATTCAAAATTTGTTTGAGCCCCTTGATATTCATTTTTGAGGACTATCGAGATTCTATTCCCATCCCATGTATAGAATCTCGGGTATGCGCTTATTGATTTGTACTTCCTTTCTAACAGTTGACTGTGCTCTGCAAACCAATACAAGAAATATATCGTACAACCTTCAATCTTCTTGTACGATATCTCAATGTCCCCATCTTCAGCTTTTGTAACAGCCCTCTTTATGCTGTCCATAACGTACCCCAAAATAATTCGTGGCCAACAGATGCTTTTTATAACATCAATGCTCTCCACCAGAGCGAAGAACTTGTATGGCAAGTTTGACCCACCCATTCTGGTGAAGAATGATGTTTGGCACAAGTTGAATACTATTAACTTGGCCAACTCATCAGGACTTGCATTTCTGTCCCCCAACAGCTCTAAGATCCTTTTCTTAACTTCTGCATTTGAGACTTCTGCATTTTTTCCTTGGAATTTGTCAGCAATCTTTTGAAGTATTCTGTACACATGCTGAATGAGTCTGCTGGTGGGGGGGTCTTCTGTTTTTTCAGTGATGATCTTTAGATACTTCTCATCAACTTCACTGTCATCATTCATTGGCAGACCGAAAATGGTTGCCATCTCATCAGCAGTTGGTGCTACCTTTACACTGCTGCTCAATTGGAAATATCCAATGCCGGCTACTTCCAAGTAAGTCCCCATCAGCTTCTCCAGACCTTGTGTGACTTTAGATAGTTCTGTCTTTTTCACCTTGGATCTGTAGAATATATCTACAAAATTGTAGAATCCAACATTCTTCAAGGTTTCAATAACTACTTCAGGCAAATGGCCACACTTTTCCTTTACCTCATCTATAAGAGAGAGTATTGGGGTGAATGTTGCACGGAAAAGTCTTTCTTCTTTGTTCCTGACAGTTTTTTTTCCTAAAAAAACAACAGTTAGGTTTACGTCAACATTCTTCTTTATTATAATAAGGAGAATGACCATTCTCCGCTATTCAACCACGGAGAATGATCATTCTCCGTGTCAAAAAACACGGAGAATGACATTCTTCGTGTATTTTTACACGGAGAATGACATTCTCTGTGTATTTTTACACGAAGAATGATCATTTCTAGGACAAAATACACAGAAAATGTCATTCTCCGTGTATTTTTACACGGAGAATGATCATTTTCCGTTTACTTTGATACGGAGAATGGACATTCTCCGTATTAATACACGGAGAATGACCAGTTCTAGGTCAAAATACAAGGAGAATGCCATTCTCCGTGTATTTTAACACGGAGAATAACATTCTCCGTGTTAGAAACACGAAGAATGTTCATTCTCAGTACAAAATACACAGAAAATGCTATTCTCCGTGTGTTTTAACACGGAGAATAACATTCTCCGTGTTAGAAACACAAAGAATGCTCATTCTCAGGACAAAATACACAGAAAATGCCATTCTCCGTGTGTTTTAACACGGAGGATGGTCATTCTCCGTGTTAGATACACGGAGAATGGCCATCTCTAGGTCAAAATACAAGGGAAAATGCCATTCTTCGTGTATTTTAACACGGAGAGTAACATTCTCCGTGTTAGATACACGGAGAATGGCCATCTCTAGGTCAAAATACACGGGAGAACACCATTCTCCGTGTATTTAACACGGAGAATAACATTCTCCGTGTTGGAAACACGGAGAATGCTCATTCTCAGGACAAAATACAAGAAAATGCCATTTTCCGTGTATTTTAACAAGAAACACGGAGAATGCTCATTCTCAGGACAAAATACACAGAAAATGCCATTCTCCATGTGTTTTAACACAGAGAATGGTCATTCTCCGTGTTAGATATACGGAGAATGGCCATCTCTAGGTCAAAATACAAGAAAAATGCCATTCTCCGTGTATATTGACACGGAGAATAACATTCTCCGTGTGAGAAATACGGAGAATGCTCATTCTCAGGTAAAAAAAAAACAGAAAATGCCATTCTCCGTGTGTATTAACACGGGAAATGATCATTCTCCCTGTCAAAAAACATGGAGAATAACATTCTCCGTGTCGAAAACACACGGAGAATGGCCTTTTCTAGGTCATAATACAAAGAAAATGTCATTCTCCGTGTATTTTAACATGGAGAATGTAATTCTCAGTATTAAAATACGGAGAATGTTCATTTCTATACCAAAATACACAGAAAATGTCATTCTCCGTGTGTTTTAACACGGAGAATATTCATTTTCCGTGTTAGATACACGGAGAATGACCATTTCTAGGTCAAAATACAAGGTAGAACGCCATTGTTCGTGTATTTTAACACGGAGAATGGCCATTTCTAGTTCAAGTAACACAGAAAGGGCATCCTTCGTGTATTTTATAGACGGAGAATGATCATTCTCATTTGCCGAGTCAATATAAACGGAGAATGAACAGGACTCAAAGTTTTACTTTTTTTCCCTTCTTCTTGATCTTCTTCTTCTCCTCCTGCTACTTCTTATTCTTGTTGTTCTCTGTGTTCTTGTTCTTCTACTTCTTCTTGCACTTCTTTTTCTTTTGTGATGTTTCGTTTACGAGCAACCCTCTTAACTTTCACCCCTTGTTTCTTTTGTTTTCCAACATCTACTTGTTCTCCGTCTTTTCTAACTCGGTCTACATCCATTGATGATGATTGCGACATTGTGTGAAACTTACGAATGGAGATTCGCTGGCACTTTCTTGTAAGAAATTTCTAAGATTTTTGGAGGAGATGACCTAAAATCGAAAGCGAACAGAGTATGGAAGAGGAGGGAGCGATCGAAACGTTTTTTTGAAGAGTTGCTGGGTTTGTATGTAATTCTCCCTCTTCTGGAATCGAACCATTTTTCTTAAGAGTTGCTGGGTTTGTGGATATTCTTAATAAATTAGACGGGCAAAGGGTCATGCCGTCCCCTTTTATATATTTTTAAGATAATGCTGGGCACGCGATGAAAGTTTCTTTTGCGGTGGGTTTTTCATAAAACTTTTTAAATTTTTGGGCATTTCATAAATTTTCCCTTTTGCAAATGTCTCAATTTTGAGGGACTAGAATAAAAGACTGCCCTGTTTAAATCTGAGCGACCAGCTGATTTGAACCAGCGGCCAATCTTCCTGTGTCTTGATAGATTCGAATGCAACAACTGGGATATATCCGAATCCTTCAAGGACTCAAGATCATAAGTTCTAATTTGAATTCATATTTAATCTTATCAAGAATTGGTGAGTATATATATAGGCGAGAGATCGGTTAAGTTTTCCCTTCCTCAAAACCCTAAATTCAAATCTCCTTTTGCGCCCAGTTTTTGAAGGCCTATTGCTGAAGGAATGAAGGAATTTGACTACTCGAACTAGGTAATCATCGCCTTCATACGATACATAAATCCCTTACGCAAGTAAATTCTTTCGTAGGTGACTGTTCTGTTGTTAAGAGGCACATATAGGGAATTGTTGTTTAATGGACATTGCTACGTATACGCTTATACATAGATGTAGTTGTACCTGATAAGAGAGAACCCGTTTGGGTTGCGTGGGCAAATCCCTGTGACCGAATGTGTAGGTTTTCAGTCAGATATAAGATAAGTGGTTGTGGAAATTCCTTATAGGAAACTTGACATCCTTCAGTGGCTGTGGTATCATATAAGGAGGGTTATATGTCTCAGTTGATAACTGGGTAAGGGCCATAAATCTTGGATGCAAACTTTCTTATAGGGTTGGGTATCAGGAGCAAACACCAAGGATTAGGACCATTATTAGATATTGTTCCCAGACTAGGGTATACATACAACAGTCGAGTATGGCTTTGTATCTGAAATGTATGTTACCAAATTTCCTGGTATCCGATCATCTTGTATCAGGAACCATGCATCAGACCATGTCAGGGTACATAGACCATGTCAGGGTACATAAAACCTTGAAGTCCAACCTGGTGAGTTAGTTTAGAAACCAAGAAAACATAAGAGAGGTGGGTCTCAGATAAGGTTCCCAGAAGATTAAGCGGATAGGGTTTCCCTCGACTCCGGATTATAATGGATTATATGCATATGCATCCAGGTAACTCTGTTTGTTTAACCGAGACGTGCATAACAGAACAACCAACTTATCACCCACCATTATTTGTAAAGGCCACATTGTTTCGATTTGGGCTGATACGCATGATATAGGAACAGTTACATATAAGGGTTTCTTCCATAACCTGAGTTATCTGCCCTGCCTATAACCCTTTGAGTGTATTGATTAAGTCAATCCAAGCTCAAACCCTGTCCACTTCACATCATTATGTGCAAACGTAGCAGTCGAGTCCTACCATGTTCTGGTATTCCATTTCTAATCAACCTCATACCCAAAAATTTTCCTCTATTCAATTGTTCTGTTCTGGGTATATGTATATAGCCTTACCTGCATTGTTATATGCCCATGTAGAGCTCAGGTGCTGCCCTATAGGGAACAACTTATAGTTAGCAAGTTCAACCCATGTTGGGCACCTGCAGCAGGGCAAGCCCATGACAGGAATACCCAGACCAAGCTTTTGTCGCAAGCTGGTAGTAGCCAACCCCCACTAATTATGACAATCCCTCGTTCCAACCCGAAGAAGGATTGTATGGAACTGACACAGATGCCTCCGTGAGCGCAAGCTACCAACAAGATGGAGGTAGTAATTACATCGAGTCAGAGGATGGTTGTAATATACCTGTCTACCCTCAGGATGATGAGACTCAGGTGTCTAAACCAGAAAGTGAAAGATCCACAGTCATCTCTATCTCTCCACATTCGATATCCATTTTCATGGCCGAATGTGACGGCACATGAAGCAATAAAGCTTCCAACCATCAAAAGCGTATAGAGGTCTTGGAGACGGGCCTTAATACATTAAATGAGACCAAGCAAGTCTTGACTTCTGTGGTCTTGGAGATCAAGGACAAATTGACATCTAATGCTTCAACTCCAACGAATTAAGACTCGAAAACGAATGCGGAGTCCAATGCACCTCCTCATGCACTATCTTCCATCGTGAACCAAGAACTACCACAGTCGTCTACTCCATCAATGACTGGACCCATAATGTCGAATGATATGCAACAGGCTCTCAAGGAGTTGTATGCTTGATTTGACGCCCAAGAAAAGAAAGAATCACTCTAAAAAATGGGGATCCAGGAACCATATCCCTTTGAATAGGATAATGTGATATATCCTCCCAAGTACAAGCCACAGATGCTCGCACCATTCGATGAAAATGAGTCTTCTCGTCGATACTTGAGGTACTTCGCCTCAGTAATGGGGTATCTACCAAAAGATGACGCGTTGCTTACGAATATATTCGTAGGGGCGTTGTAAGGGGTAGCCTACGAATGGTTTTGCAGCCTCTCCAATAATTACATCTCGTCATTCAATGATTTGAAGCATCTCTTCCTTGCTCGATTCTATGAAGGGGGAATGGACATGATGATATCCGCTCTCATGGACATTGTCCAGAAGGAGAAGGAACCTGTACGCGCTTATATTGAGCTCTTCCGCCAGGCGGCTTTGAGGCTACCACCAGGTATACCCAAGCCTATGTTTATGGATTTGTGTCACAAGAACATGCTCCCTGCAATCAAATGGTGGCACAGTGCTCCAAGCATAAAATGGATGCCTTTCATTACCGAGGCAGATGTGGCTGAAAGAAAAGCTTGGGATGCATAGTTGCTGCGAACGAGCCGAGTCGAGCTTTTGTAAGCTTGAGCTTGGCTTGACTAGAATTATTCGAGCTCGAGCTCAAGCTTGTTAAGTTTTTTATTTTGAAGCTTGAGCATGGCTCGAGTTTGTTTATATTAAGCTTGAGATTGGCTTAACAAGGAAGCTTGATTCAAGCTTGATAAACATGCTTGATAAGTCTAAAATCAAGGTTGTCGCTCAACTTTATTTCAAGCTCATTAAGCTTGATTTCAAGCTTAACGAGTTTGATTTAAAGCTGGTTACGTTTGAATTCAAGTATCTAAAATATTAACAATTTATTTATAAAAAATGATTTAAAAAAGTTCCTTAATATCACTTATTAAGGACATAAATATATAATACACACAACCATATTATTATACAAATATATATATATATATATATATATATATATATATATATATATATATATATATATATATATATATATATATATATATATATATATAAAACTAGAATTCAACAAAGAACAAACGAGCTCCTAAACGAGCTTCTAAACGAGCCAGCTTGCGAGCTCCATCGAGCCGAGTACTTCTAAGGTTGAGATTGGCTGGTTTATTAAACGATTTCAAAAATAAAGCTTGAGCTCAGCTTGTTTACTAAACGAACCAAGCTCAAACGAGCTTTTATTAAGCCGAGCTTCGAGCAGCTCGAAAATGGCTTGGCTCATTTGCAGCCTTAGACAAAGGGAAACGCTTGTCAAACAATAATCCTGCCAACAAAGACAGAAAATGGAAGCTAGTCTTGACCTTCAACTTCTCCAAAGGTTCAGCGTCAATGAATCAGAAGCGCCAAAATCGAAGGAAAGCTACTCCTTCAATGATAAGGATGTACTAGAACTCTTTGACATGTTGATGAAGGGTGGCAAGCTTCAACTCCTGCCTCCTAATCATCCTAACGAAGTAGGAAAGGTGGACAATCCAAAGTACTGTTATTATCACCAATATGTTCACCATTCAACATGCGACTGCTACGTGTTGAAGAAGCAGACAAATCCACTACCAACTAATAAAAGACGTTGGAAGGAGACAAATCCACTACCAACTAATAAAAGAGAAGAATACATAAACTATGAAGGAATTTGTCAAGCGAACCAAAAGACGATCCAAGTGCAATCATCTCGAAGGAAAAGAGTAAAGTATGGCCTTGGCTAGAGCACCTGTGAAACATCACAAGAGCATACCCCTGGAGAGATCACCAGGTCCTCAGAAGGACGTAACAAGATACAAAAAACAACATGCCATATAAATTGAATATAAAGTATGCCATAAAGTCACAAGTAAAAGTAAAGTAAAGTGTCCCAACCATAACATGGCCCAATATCCCATCATCGAAAGAGTGGACTACCCCTACAACCAAACAAGGACAAGGGGTAGCATACTTTTCCATGATGTGACATTATCCCATGTCACGACTAGAACGGAGAGTGACATGGCCTTTACTAAGGTCTCCTAACCATTCTAATATGCAATTTAGAAGACATCTCAATGTATGGGCATGTAAAGGCTGACTCCCCTATAACTAGCTCACAACTCACAATACACACACATAAAGTACCAATACTATCAGCCGACATAACTCGAGGCTAGCGGCCCACGTTACCTATCAGTCCACATAGCTCGAGGCTAGTGACCGTCGCGACACGACTACCGTAGTACGTAGTTATTACGGCCTTTTGGTTTTGGGTAGCCCATACATCTACTATATTCTCCCTCCCGGATGTCACTAACAGATGGTAGTCCGCTAAGACTAGGTCCAATACATAGTGAAAGACAAGGAAGAAAAACAACCGAAAGCAAAATAAAGTAAACTATAAACAACAAGTAATGGTTCCAACTAGTAAACTGAAAATAAACAGACAATAAATATACAGTAAATAAATAAATAAAGAGGCATCTAATTATAAACAGTAAATAAGGCAAGGTACCTTGCCAGGTAGAGCTGTCAAAATGGGCTAAGCCCGTTGGGCCGGCCCGCCCCGCCCGCCAAAAAGGTGGTTTGGGCCGAGCATTTAGGAGCCCGCCAAACAGGCGGGCCTAGGTGGGCTGGCCCGCTAGTAGCCCACCCCGCCGTGGGCTAGCCCGCGGGCCAAGTGGGTTGGCCCACCATCTATTTTTTATAAATTTTTTTATTTTTTTATTTTGCACAAATATGAGATATGTATTATAAATGATAAAAATTCTCATTTAAGGCGATTAAAGACGTATAAAATATTAAATTTGGTCATTTATTTATATTAATGAAGGTATTTTAAAGAAATATCTACTATTATAATGTTTCTTGTATTTTACTTGTAATTTGATGCATTGAGAGTGAGTAGAAAATATTATATATATGATTTTTTTTTCCCTTTTAAGAAACTAAACAATAATTAAAAATTTTAAAAAATTAAGCGGGCCGGCCCGCCTAGCCCGCGGCCCGCCAGTGGGTTGGGCTGGGTTGGAATTTTTCAAGCCCGCCAAAATGGTGGGTCGGCCCACCCCGTCCCGCCAAATGCTGGGTTATGGTGGGTTACGGGCTGACCCGCCCCACCGGCCCATCTTGATAGCTATATTGCCAGGTGGTGCTAAGATGGCAAGTCCAACAGTCAAGTACGTCAGCAATAAAACTCATAATCCATGGACGGCTCCGAATGGTGAAACAAACATCAAGAATATTCATGGTGTAAAAGATATGTCTATGAAATGCCTGTCCAAAAGTCTAATTCTGGACACAGAGACAAAATCATAATTTCGGGTCAAAACGATATCCGCCGTTGGACCTATGTTGCACCGAAATACGTGCCAGTATCTATAATCTCTAAAGTCATAAAACTACATGTCTATGAGTCCGGTTTGAGGAAACAAACCCAACCGTATGTCCAAAGTTGGATTCCAGCGGACCGTGCACAATTTCACCCGTTGGATCGGGTCGCGGGCCCACCAAAGTAGCTTTCCGATCGACCTTCTCAGGATCGGACCAAACTTGGTACACATGACCAAAAAAATGATACGGTCATGTTGGCGCAAGTTTCAGCTCGATCTGATGAACGCGCACGAAGTAATTGGAAAGTTTAAAAAATTATCGATACGGGAAATTTTAACGGATACGCCTCGAATTCGTCACGCAAACGCAACCAATTCGAGTTTTGACAAATCCCACACGTGCACAAAGTCCATTTGCACCTTTCGATGTGAGTGGTTCGCGACCAAGTCGCCCGAATTGTCGGGACGGACTCCGTATCGGGGTTTTTCTATATTTTTAAAAACAATTTTTTTGGTAACTTCAAACAGGTTTTAAACAGAATTTAGGAATCTAGAAATAAAACTAAAAACAGGTTTTGATCATGTATAAGTTGTCTATAAGGATGTTCAGGTAGATTTCTAAAATTTATAATATCCTGGTAGCAAATAGACCACAAACATGGGTGGTTGGGACAGTTCTGAAAGTTCAGTAAATCGAGATTTTTTTCGATTTTGGAACTCGATTAATGTCAGGCTCAAATCAAAATCAAATAAAATAATTGAAGGGAATTGTAGGTGTTTAGGTTGTCTACTCACTAGTCAAGTTGGATCACAAAATGGCGTACCGACGAGATCAAAATTTCGATGCGAAGATGCTGTCGCTGCTACTATTGTTGCTACGCTGTTACTCGTATGTGGCTGCTGTTGGGGCTGTCGCCGGCCGGCCGTTGGCCATGCACGCCGCTGCAGCGGAAGTCCAGGGTCGCGGGGGCGGTCTGGGCGCTAGGGTTTGGGTTTTCTGGTTTTTTTTCTTTTCTTTTCTTTCTTTCCTTTCTCTCGTATATACGCGGAGGGCTTCCTTTAGGGGTCGGGTTAGAGGTCTACTGTTTCCATTATTTTTTTTTCTTCTATAATAAAATCTTATCGATAATTTTTTCTAGGAATATTCTAAATAATATATAAAAAGATATGAATTATAATATCTCTATATCTTATCTAAATAAATAATTAATATGCTTTTTAACAATTGTTATATCAATATATGTGTATATTTTTATATAAAATAAAAATAAAACTCTACTAATCTATTTATATCAAATGTATCTATATAGTTCCTTTATCTCTCAAAATACTAAAACCAATATATATACATAAAAATTTATAAAGTAATTTTAACTTCTATATCTATTTACAGTATAAAATATTTTTACTCAAATACATTTACGATATATATTTTTGTACACTAACACATATATACATAATTATTCTAGTAAAAAGAATAGATAACCTCCAGAGGTCACTTATCTATAGCTGTAACAAATTTTTATAAAAATAAATACTTCAAAAAAATATATCAAAATATCTATCTAATATAAACTAATACTAAATTAAACGTAAAAATATTTACTAAAAATTTGGGTGTTTACATCCTACCCAAGTTATAACAATTTCATACTCAAAATTAAAAATAATCTTAATAAATAAAAAAGAATATAAAATAACGAGATTTAATACAATGAAGGGCAGGTACATCAAATCGTAACTCGATTTCCAAAAGGGGTGGTGGAGCTGGTTATAAAAGGAATCAAATTGGCTTCATACTCTTCAAGATAGTGTGTTCTTAGTTTTAAGGCCATACCCAACTTATAAAAATTGGCTAACCGTAAAATCGTCATTACAAGATTTATGGAAATGACAATTACTAAAAACAGGCACGGGAATATTGGACACTTTTTGGCTACGATCACGATTTCTAAGTGAGCCTAGATATTGCCATGGCGTTCTTGGTCACTAACTTCGGTAAGAGAATTACAAATGTTTAACGTCATTCCTGGTCATATTTTAACAAGATAATAGGCATCTATCGTTCGAATATAACTAAAACGTGTCTGTTGAAAAGGATTTTTTTATTCGCCTAACATGGGTAACTAAGAGATGAGAGTCCATGATAGTGCAGAACCTTGCTATAGATTTTGAATAAGGGTCTGGAATCCTTAAGTCATACTGACTAGTGTGTACGGGTTCGGTGTTTAGTGTTTTGTAGGTGGCATGTGCTTGCTCAGGTGGAATGCATACGTCATAGGTGGGATGCATCTTACATAGATCATGGGTATTTAGTTTGTTTAAGGGGATGGGACTATTGTATGGTTAAAATCAAATGGAACCAAAATGGGCAACTATGGTTTGTTTTAATTGAAAGATGTCATACAAGTGGTGTATTTGAAATGAAGCACATGAAGGTGGGTTTGTGTGGGACATTTGTGTCATGTGTGTAGCTTGATTGGTCTAGTTCATGTGGGTGGAATTTGTGGGAAAGAAAATGCTAGTGCTATGCTCCAAATGTCAAAGTCTCGGTAGAGGGTATCAATGATACGGGTAGAAGTGAACGTTATAAACCATTGTTTTATTAGTTCAATTGGAAGCAATCTATCCCAATCATTGGTTAATTTAAAGAAGCACTATGTTTCTTAGAGAGGCTTGCCTATACCCTAAATTGAAACTAAGACACGATTCTATAATAGAACGAAATTTGAAGAATCAAGGTTTCTATCTTTCGTTGTGGTTATCTAAACATACAAGCAAGGAATATAAAAATAAAGTACGAAGATCACATCGTAACCTCCAAACAGATGGTAAAACATTTATAATGTTATCTTATATCTAAGAGAGAGAGAGACGGGATGCTAAGTTCGTGGTACCACCTAACTTATAGAAAGCACGGTAACATGACTTTTAAGAAGATCAAATTTCAAGTAGATGTTGAGGATATGAGTTACTTCTGATCGTAGTCATGGACTCTATGGGAGGCCTAAGTATTACTCATTTAACATTGCCCATGTATTAACCATATTTCATCAAGACAGTAGGAAGGTCTTAGTCAAGCATAACAAAAAACAAGTTGGTACAGTGGGATTCCATTCGTCACATAACATAGGCTACGAAGAGATACAGTTACAAAATGTATGGAAGGAGAATTAGTGAGCCAAGAGATGGGGCCTACATAATAGGTGTAAGGACTTAGTTCATCAAGTTTGGTTTTATGGTCCAAATATGGCGATAGGCATTGATGGATTGTAGGTTCACTAATTGGACATCAACCCTTTTATTGAATGAATCTTTGGTTTTAAATCTAGGTTAGCTAGACAAGATCCATAAAATCAATCTAGACCATCTCTATTCGGTTAGGATAACCTAGAATAGGTTCAAACTCACGTGGTTGGGCTATTTGTCAGTTAAGTTGGTTAACTAGGTTCTTTAAGCCCAAAAAGCGCCTTCTGTGACTTTTAAGTAGCACAAGAGGTCTCTATTGAGTAGCACACTAGTGGCATGTGTGTAGTGGGCTTCGAGTAGATCACAGTCATATATTAGGTCGAAAGATTTGAGTCGAGGTTGGATCTCTAATTGAGGTCGGGAAGTATATCGATATTACGGTAAGGGTTATAGCTAGCCTTTTTGTCCTGAAAGTCGTATCATAAAAATAGAGTACAATGGAACATGTTTGAGTGGGACATGATATGCCTGCATGAACGTGGGCTCGTCTAGGTCTTGCTTATGAAATTTGTTGGAATGAAACAGCTGATCTCATGCTTCGATTATCGATGTCACGGTAGGGGGCATTAAATGATCTAAATAGAAAGTGGGTGTTCATGAGACACTAATTATTCATCCTAACAGAAACTAATTTATCCTAATCAATCGATAATCCTAGTAAGGGGCTTACAACCTGTATACTTCAAAAATTTCTTTTCCAAGATTAAGCTAAGACATGGTCCTATGGTTTACTGAAGTTAGAACGATTCAAGTCAAGATATTATAACTCAAAATTTAGATTATAGAAGAATACTATACGGCGTAATAGGAAATGTAATACAGTAGATATGAATCAAGTTTGAAGATCGTTCCTCGATTTCAAGCAGATGAAAATGATTATGCATATGTTGCCTTAATGGCCATAGGTGGTATGGTGATTTAAGGGGAAACATTTCGTGTCTATCTTCCTTCAGATACGAGCATTTGTTTTTCCGAAATAAGTAAAAGCGAAAAAATAATAAGGAGTTCAAGGGTGAGGGGATCGAATGCGAATACGAGATTCCAAGGACGATTGCATAATTCAAGAGGGTTGGTCAATGCAGTTGTGGATGAGATCCTAGAGACATCTATATCTCAATCCATGTGGGATAATCATATGAAGAGCGAACCAAGTGCACTATGATTGATCAGACCATAATACACTGATTTTGATTAGACAATATGTTGGTGGGTGTCCCCAATAAACACATGTCGTGAACAAGCTCGATAAAGAATAAGCTTGCAAAAAGTAGAATATAAGTGCGACGTCAATCAAGGTAGAACAAAAATATAAGTACGCGAGATAATGATAAAAACATATATAAATAATTAAAGTTCCATAAGAATCTAAGTCTTGTCTGATGTTCATGCCTATACAGTCATCCTACAATATCATGTCTAAGGCCTTGGTTGATCTAATAGGGTATGGACCATTAAGCTATGTAGTCTAGGCAATCCTATTAGTACCATTCAATTATACCTCACTAATAGTTTATAAGGACAACGAGGTACTAGGTTGTGGGCATACGACCCAACTTATAAAAACATTCAACTAATGATGTGATTAAATAATAGAGGAATATAAGCCTAGTATAAGTCATCTTCCTAACCTTTATCAAGCACGAAGGGAAAAAGATAAGATTTATGGTAAAAGGGGGTCAAACGAGAGGCAAATCAAGGCTATCATACGGGAGTTCGAAAATGGAATTCAATGAAGGTGATCAAGTATGTGGATGAGATACCTAGATTCTAATCCTATATATGCAGGCTCACATCGGTACAGTAACGTAACCGAAGTGATAAACTTGACCTACATGGGCCACCACAAAAATATATAACGTCCCAGTCCCAAAATACTTAGGACTAGGTACGTAGACATGCCAGCTGTATACATACGAAGTATACTCTAATATATAGAATCCTCGTATGTATACATAAGCTGTAAAATGCAGTAAACTATGACAACTAATCTCATCCACAAATAGAAGAATAAATATATCATAAATTCAACTATGAATTGTTATTTTGAACAAGACGTTGGACGGAGACAAATCCACTACCAACTAATAAAAGAGAAGAATACATAAACTATGAAGGAATTTGTCGAGCGAAGCAAGACGATCCAAGTGCAATTATCTCGAAGGAAAAGAGTAAAGTATGGCCTTGGCTAGAACACCTACGAAACATCACAAAAGCACACCCCTGGAGAGATCACCAGGTCCTCAGAGGGACATAACAAGATACAAGAAACAACATGCCATATAAACTGAATATAAAGTATGCCATAAAGTCACAAGTAAAAGTAAAGCAAAGTGTCCCAACCATAACACGGCCTAATATCCTATCATCGAAATAGTGGACTACCTCTACGACCAAACAAGGACAAGGGGTAGCATACTATTCTATGATGTGACATTGTCCCATGTCACGACTTGAACGGAGAGTGACATGGCATTTACTAAGGTCTTCTAACCATTCTAATATGCAATTTAAAAGACATCTCAATGTATGGGCAGATAAAGGCTGACTCCCCCATGACTAGCTCACAACTCACAATACATACACATCAAGTACCAATACTATTAGCCGGCATAACTCGAGGCTAGCAGCCCACGTGACCCATCAGTCCACATAACTCGACGGTAGTGACCATCGCGACACTACCATAGTACGTAGTTACTACGACCTTTTGGTTTTGGGTAGCCCATACATCTACTGTCTTCTCCTTCCCGGATGTCACTAACAGAAGGTAGTCCGCTAAGACTAGGTCCAATGCATAGTGAAAGACAAGGAAGAAAAACAACCGAAAGCAAAATAAAGTAAACTGTAAACAACAAGTAATGGATCCAACTAGTAAACGGAAAATAAACAGACAATAAATATGCAGTAAATAAATAAATAAAAATGCATGTAATTATAAACAGTAAATAAGGCAAGGTACCTTGCCTGGTGGTGCTAAGATGGTAAGTCCAACAGTCAAGTACGTCAGCAATGAAACTCACAATCCACAGACGGCTCGGATGTTGAAACAAACATTTCCTGGTGAAAAAGATATGTCTTAGAAATGCCTGTCCAAAAGTCTAATTCTGGACATAGGAGAAAAATCATAATTTCGGGTCAAAACGATCTTTGCCGTTGGACCCGTTTTGCACGGAATTGTGTGCTAGTATCTGTGGTCTCCAAAGTCATCAAACTACATGTCTACGAGTCCGGTTTGAGGAGACAAGCCCAACCAAATGTCCAAAGTTGGATTTCGGAGGATCGTGCACAATTTCGCCCGTTGGATCGGGACGCAGGCCCGCCAAAATAGCGTTTCGATCGACCTTCTCAGAATCGGACCAAACTTGGCACACAGGACCAAAAAAATGATACGACCATGTTGGCGCAAGTTTTGGCTTGATCTGACGAACGTGCACGAAGTAATTAGAACATTTGCAAAATTATCGATACGGAAAATTTTGACGGATACGCCTCGAATTCGTCGCGCACACACAACATATTCAATTTCTGTCAAATCCCATACGTGCACGAAGTCCATATGCACCTTTCGATGTGAGTGGTTCGTGACCAAGTCTCCCGGATTATCGGGACGGACTCCGTATCGGGGTTTTTCTATGTTTTTGAAAACAGATTTTTTGCTAACTTCAAACAAGTTTTAAACAGAATATAGGAATCTAGAAATAAAACTAAAAATAGGGTTTTGATCATGTATAGGTTGTCTATAAGGATGTTTAGGTAGATTTCAAAAATTTACAATATCTTGGTCGCAAATCAACCACAAACATGGGTGGTTGGGATGGTTTTGAAAGTTCAGTAAATCAAGATTTTTTTGATTTTGGAACTCGATTCATGTCGCGCACAAAGCAAAATCAAATAAAATAATTGAAGGGAATTATAGGTGTTTAGGTTGTCTACTCATATGTCCAGTTGGTTCGTAAAACGGCGTACCGACGAGTTTAAAATCTCGATGCGAAGATGTTGTCGCTGCTGCTATTGTTGCTGCGATGTTACTTATATGCAGCTGCTGTCGGGGTTGTCGCCAGCCGCAGGTCGGCCGCTGGCCACGTGCGCCGCTGCAGCGGAGGTCCAGGTCCGCGGGGGCAGTATGTGGCGCTAGGGTTTGGGTTTTCTATTTTTTTCTTTCCTTCCTCTCGTATATACGCGGAGGGCTTCCTTTAGTAGTCGGGTTAGAGGTCTACTGTTCCGGCAAGGGAACAGTAGCATTTTTTTGTTTTGTTTTTTTTCTTTTATAATAAAATCTTATAGATAATTTATTTTCCAGGAATATTCTAAATAATATATAAAAAGATATGAAATATAATATCTCTATATCTTATCTAAATAAATAATAAATATACTTTTTAATAATTGCTATAACAATATATATATATATTTTTATATAAAATAAAATAAAATTATACTAATCTATTTATATCAGATGTATCTATATAGTTCTTTTATCCCTAAAAAATACCAAAACCAATGTATATACTTAAAAATTTATAAAGTAATTTTAACTCCTATAACTGTTTACTATATAAAATATTTTTACTCAAATACATTTACTATATATATTCTTGTACAGTAACACATATATACATAATTATTCTAGTAAAAAGAATAGATAACCTCCAGAGGTCACTTATCTATAACTGTAACATATTTTTATATAAATAAATACTTCAAAAAAATATCAAAATATCTATCTAAAAGAAACTAATACTAAATTAAACGTAAAAATATTTACTAAAAATTTGGGGGTTTACATCCTACCCAACTTATTACAATTTCTTCCTCGAAATTAAAAATAATCTTAATAAATAAATAAGAATATAAAATAACGAGATTTAATGCAATGGAGGGCAGGTACGTCAAATCGTAAGTCGATCTTCAAAAGGTGTGGTGGAGGTGGTTATAAAAGGAATCAAATTGGCTTCATACTCTTCAAGATAGGGTGTTGTTAGTTTTAAGGCCCTACCTAACTTATAAAAATTGGCTAACCATAAAAATCGTCATTACAAGATTTATGGAAAGGACAATTACTAAAAAGAGGCACGAGAATATTGGAAACTTTTTGACCACGATCACGATTTCTAAGTGAGCCTAGATATTGCCATGGCGTTCTTGGTCACTAACTTCGGTAAGAGAATTAAAAATGTTTAACGTCGTTCCTGGTCATATTTTAACAAGATAATAGGCGTCTATCGTTCGAATATAACTAAAACATGTCGGTTGAAATGGATTTCATTATTCGCCTAACATGGGTAACTAAGAGATGAGAGTCCATGATAGTGCAGAACCTTGCTATAGATTTTCAATAAGTGTCTGGAATCCATAAGTCATACTGACTAGTGTGTACGGGTTTGATGTTTGGTGTTATGTAGGTGGCATATGCTTGCTCAGGTGGCATGCATACGTCATAGGTGTGATGAATCTTGCATAGATAATGGGTATTTAGTTTGTTTACGGTGATGGGACTATTGTATGGTTAAAATCAAATGGAACCAAATTGGGCATCTATGGTTTGTTCTAACAGAAAGATGTTATACATGTGGTGTATTTGAAATGGAGCACATGAAGGTAGGTTTGTGTGGGACATGTACGTCATGTGTGTAACTTGATTGGTCTAGTTCATGAGGGTGGAATTTGTGGAAAAGAAAATGCTAGTGTCGTTCTCCAAATGTCAAAGTCATGGTCGAGGGTATCAATGATACGGGTAGAAGAGGACGTTATAAACCATTGTTTTATTAGTTCAATTGGAAGCAATCTATCCCAATCATTGGTTAATTCAAAGTAGCCCTATGTTTCTTAGAGAGGCTTGCCTATACCCTAAGGAAATTCCTTTCTCGAAATTGAAACTAAGACACGATTCTATAATAGAACAAAATTTGAAGAATCAAGGTTTCTATCTTTCGTTGTGGTTATCTAAATGTACGAGCAAGGACTATAAAATATAGTACGAAGATCACATCGTAACCTCCAAACAGATGATACAACGGTTACAATGTCATCCTATATCTAAGAGGGAGAGAGAGAGTATGCTAAGTTTGAGGTACCACCTAACTTATAGTTATCCTACAGTCTCATGTCTAAGGCCTTGGTTGATCTAATAGGGTATGGACCATTAAGCTCTGTAGTCTAGAAAATCCTATTAGTACTATTCAATTAAACCTCACTAATAGGTGTTATCAAACTTCGAAGAAAGGCTCCTGCTCGCTCGTCCCCGATGATGTCAGCTGCTATCCAGGAGCCAATTCAAATAAAGCTCCCCAGAAGGGCCCCAAAAGGTTCTCACCGATGAGGAGTTAGGGGACTACATATGCGCCAATGCTGAGGCACACTCTTTAGATGATGTAATCCCTTGGGATAAAATTTTGCATTTTATTAATAGAAAGTTGTCTTTGAATTACTCTTGTGCCCACTGGAACACTATATATTTCTTAGACAACACTCTGTATATGTTGCAAACACAAGTGACAACCGCTAATCTTGCAAGCCAAGTTATCTCTTTTCGAGATGCTTACTTCTTGGTGCCAACAAGAAAAGAATATGAGGAATCCATCATCTTCAGTCGGATGGAACACCCTCAGAGACTCACTCCCGCAGAACCAAAACTTGACAACGACAAGATGAGTTCTACCATTACATCGCTAAAGCCAAGCACCTTATCCAGAAGATGGGTTACGACTTGACCAGTGACAAAGGACTGAATTATGGCAAAGGCTGACGCCTTTCTTTATGACTTCACGCTCCAAAGGGAAAGTCTCTAAATTACTACCAGTATACTCGTTGGGGGTTGGGTTATGTTCCACCCACAACAACTTCGAAGAGCTCGGAGCCGGAGGTCATGATGCATTCTCACTCCTCCGATTCCTCAACCTGGGACTCTGATACCAGTATCGGCCAAGCCTTTAAGAAGATATTGTCAGTCAATATGGTCTCTACAGATCCCCTCGTTGAGGATGAAGACTAGATGCTTAAATTCTTCGAGGATGAACCCTGGGCTCAATGCTTAGGATCCCAATTGGAATGGAGCTTTGAACAACAAGATCCTTCTACTGAAGATGAGGTCGCTCAAGTAGACCTAAGAGATGAGGCTTCACCTAAACCCATCTTCTTTAGCAAAATCTTGACAGGAGAAGACAAAGAGTCTCAGATACAACTTATTCGAGAGTACATTAATGTCTTCGCTTGGAGATATAAAGATATGTCGAGTTTAGACATGCAAGTCCCGATGCACCGATTTAACATCTTGTCCGACGCTAAACCTGTCAAACAACAACAACGTCGCTTCTGTCCGAAAATCATGGATGCTAACGAGAAGGAAGTCGACAAACTCATAAAAAGTGGCTTTATTTGTGAGAAGTAACACCCAGATTGGGTGGCCAACATTGTGTCCATCACTAAGAAGAACGGAAATGTCCAAAAGACAAGTTTTCCCTCCCGATCACTAACGTGATGATCGACAATACTTGTGGCTTCAAACGTATATCCTTCATGGACAAATTCTTAGGCTACAACCAGATCAAGATGTTCCCCGAAGATGAAAAATAAACTTAATTTTAGACTCCAAAAGGAATCTATTGTTATATAGTGTTGCCTTTCGGTTTGAAAAATGCAAGAGCAACATACCAGTAGGCTTTGAGTACCATATTCAGCAAACACCTCCAAAAATGGTAGAATATTATGTTGATGACATTACCGTTAAAAGCTAGAGTAAATCCAACCATCTGGATGACTTGAGAACAGTGTTCGATTTGATGCGGACACATCGACTAAAGATGAACCCAACCAAGTCTTTTTTGGGGGTTTCCAGCGACAAGTTCTTGGGCTTCATAGTCATAGCCAAGGGTATTTACATTGACCTGAAAAGTCCAAGGCCATTCTAGACATGTCTCCCCCAAAGAATCTCCGTGAACTCTGGGGCCTGCAAGGACGCTTGGCATACATCAGAAGATTCATAGCAAATCTCTCTGGACGATGCCAATCCTTCACCAAACTGATGAAAAAAGGGGTTTCTTATGTCTAGATCGAAGAATGTCAGCACGCATTTGACGACATCAAGAAATACCTCACTAGTCCCCCAGTACTGGTAGCACCGGTTGTGGGAAGGCCCTTTCTACTGTAGCCACGGATCATTCTTTCAGTGATTTGCTAGCCCAGAAGAGCAACGAACGCCACAAATAGGCAAACTACTATCTCAGTAGGACCACGATTGGTGCCAAACATCGGTATAATCCTGTTGAGAAGGAGTGTCTCGCTCTAGTATTTTCCATCCAAAAGATGCACCATTATGTCGCTAGTCAAACAATTTACGTCATTTCCCGAGTCAATCCTTCAGAGTTCTCATGACCAAGCCAGGGGCACTAAACTCATGGTTAGCCACATGGGCAACATTGGCAGACTTGTTGGCGGCATATCCCGTATCGGATATGTCAAGACTCTATGACGGTATCCCTGACGAGGTCCTAGAGTCTAATACAGTCACAAAAAATCCTGTCTGGCAAATGTTCTTTGACGGTGCTTCGAGAACAGGACCCAAAGGCAAAATCATAGCAGGATTAGAGTAGTCCTCATCACCCCTGATGATCTAGTTATCCATCGTGCATATTCTCTTATGGAGTCATGTACTAATAATATTGCTGAGTACAACGCTCTCATCATCAGGCTCCAGCTCGCTAAACAGTTGGGGGTCGACTACATCGAGGCCTACGGTGGCTCGAAGCTGATTATCAACCAGGTTCGAGGACAATATGAGGTTCAATATGAAGATCTGATACCTTACCATCAGGAAGCAATCGATATCATCTCCATATTCACATGGTTCTTTATAGAACATGTTCCTCGGTGGCAAAACCTGGAGGCCGACGTCCTCGCTGGTCTCGCCGCTTCTCTGACAGCTCCTGTCAGAACCCAGTACTCTGTCACAGTGATGGGTTTTGAGCTGGTTTGCCCAAAGAACAATCTTCACACGTGTCTAAGTTACTCTGTACAAGTAGACACTAATATTGACGTTAGGGATTAGCGATTCCCGTTCATAGACTATGCGGTCTACAGGATCCTACCTGAAGACCCGAAGGAAGCTACTTCTATCAAGAGGCGATCTCTTTGGTTCTTCTATGACACAGCTACCAAAATGCTGTATCATTGTTCATATGACGGGCTTCTTCTTCGGTGTCTATCTAATACTGAAGAAAAAAAAACTAGTTCGGGAGGCGCATGATGGTACCTACGAAGCTCATCAACCTGGTTCTAAGTTGCAGGACCGACTACGTCACATGGGCTACTACTGACCTACTATGATGGCAGACGTCGTAGAGTATACTAAGAAGTGTCGGATATGTCAGTTGCATACTGACTTCATTCACCAACCTTCTGAGTTCCTACACCCCACTAGGGTCGCCTGGCTATTTGAAGCATAGGGAATGGATATTTTCGGACCAATCAGCCCTCCATCCTCCAAAGGACACCGGTTCATCCTTACCGTCACCGACTACTTTTCTAAGTGGGAAAAAGTAGTGCCATGGGCTGAGGTAAAAACCTCGAACGTGATCAGCTTTGTTAAGCACCACGTCATTTACCGCTTCGAAATTCCTCGAAGGATTATCTATGACAATGGCCCTTAGTTTGTGAGCATGCATTCTATCAATTTTGTGATAAGAATCGGATACGGAATACAGCGTCAACGCCCTACAATCTTGTAGAAAATGGATTAGCCGAAGCATTCAATAAGACGATTGTCAAGCTGCTTAAGAAAGTCGTATCTTCCAATAAGCACGACTGGAATAAGAAACTCGACGAATGTCTATGGGCTTACCATACCATCGTTCGTACGCCCACGAGCAATATGCTATTCTTCTTGTCTATGGAAGCGAGGCAGTGCTTCCCTTCGATATCTAGATTCCGTCTCTATGGGTAGCTATCACCAACTAGCCGATGAGAGGTACCTGCTGGCTTAACAACGTATCAAACTCTATCAAACTCGGATTTTCGAAGATTTCAACAAAAAGGTTCAGAATACTACTACAAAAATAGATAACAATGACGGCTAAATATGTTAATTGATGACATTTGTTTGGCCATCATATATGAAGGGGTCATCTTTATCATTAGAAATATGTCACGCCCCAGAACCAGAATACTGGAGAGCGGGGGCAGACATAGCCAGCTACGTATAATGAAATGGGATCCACTCCACTATACGATCACGGCTGTCTAGATATATGAGGGTTTATCTACAAGCCATCAGTCTCTTAAGGTCAATAACAAGCCTAGTGTCTCAATCACAAGCAAGTAAGTGAATGTTACAAGATATAAGATCACCAAATATACAATAGTAAGGCATCCTAAACATTACATATTCAGCTGATCATGAAGCTAGTCGTTACAAAATGTGAGGACTAGCAAGAGTTTAGTCATACATGATCAACCCTAGGTTGCCAATCATGTTACAGCCCGTAGACAGACAGTAAGTAAAAATGTACACGAGCTAACACTGGATCGGCGGCTAAACGCCTCAAAAGAATAATTTTACAATAGAGTGGGAGAGCAAAAATAAACCCACTCGTTGCCCTGGTTACGCCTGGTGTTCACCATCGGGCTGGAAAACCGGTAAATCCTCTGGAGCTGCTCTGGTATCTGGCCATACAAAACCAGCTGGGTCAGACCCCAGAAAGAGCAAGTGCCACAAAGGAGGCTTCACTTAGGAACTAAAACCAGCAATTAGCACAAGAGTAAAAATATATAAAAGACAATAATTAAAGAAAAGCAGGACGGGTGATATACGATGAGATAACCATGGGACTATTCAGGTAACCAGGTTACAACCCGTAAACCAAACAAGGACCGGGGTTGTAACCCTTCGTCTGAACAGAACTTGGGAATTCTCACCATTTATCGGCAGGATAATTAAGAAACAGGTCATGTGACAATCTTGTACAGAATCAAGGCAAGAATAGACTGGTAAACTTCATCCAACATTTCACGGCCAAACAATAAGTAAGGCTTGATACTTTAACTAACTAGGGTTACCACAGGCCTAGTTACTAACAAGATGCAACGAGATTATTCCACAGCCACAAGCCCTGCAGACCATCCAGGCTATCCGGACGCAATTAGAGTTGAATTCAAGTGGGTACATCGTCTAGGAAACGCATGTACCCTTAGGTGACTTAGAGGGTGCAACACATGACAGTGTGCTAGAAATGTGCCCTACTCGACGGCAGGCTACAGATCCCAAGTGGGGCGCCCAGATAACGGGATTGCCTGTAGCTGGGAAATCTTTTCATGACTACTGGATTCATTCTAGTTGTTAGCCTTAGTTGATTTCAGTGGTACCCCTGACCGTGGTACTCAGGGATCCCCGTCCTAGACATGATGCAAGACAAGACGGGTTCATTTGTACAAGCACAATCATCCACGGTGTTCAGGTTGTTCAATCTTGTCATGTCGTGTTAGCCGTCGCAACAGCATTTCAAGAAATATATCATGTCAGGTTTATCATGTCAAGAGTGCGCCACGGCGGGCCACTATCAAGAATTATCATGTCAAGTTATCATGTCAAATTGTCAATTCAAGTTATCATGTCGGGAGTGCACCACGGCGGGTCACTATCAAGTCATGCTAATTATCAAGAAGGAGAGAAACTTGCACAATTAAATAATAATATATTAATAATATATATATTCTTGAAGCCAAGGAGAAACTCTACAACTTTCATGTTGGGAGTGGAAAGAAATTCGGACCACAATTCACGCAAAGAAGACATTTAAACAATCAAAGTGGGACCCATGCGGTCCAAAAGTGGGAGAACATACATGCGGTCAAAGAGAGTGGAGGCCACCCATGCGGCCATCCAAGCAAAATACATTTGTGTACTAATGCATTATTTCTAATGCTTAGTCTCCATGCGGCTCACGTATATGTTGGTGTATGCAATATTTAATGATTAAATAATGATGCCTATGCGGCTGTCTGTTATCATTGTATTAAATAATGTATGCAAAAATAAATGCTGGCTATTGCATTTATAGGTCATGCAAGCTGAGTGCAAAAATGTCCATGCGGCTCAGCAAAATTTCTCGTAGGTCAAATTAGACCAAACGAAATTCTTTGCAGCCATGGGATCCTCAACTAGCAAATATGCAAGTTTGATGGATCAAAATTTTTAGGAAGCCAAACATACCACAAAGCTAGATCTACAAAATTTAACCATGGAAATGAAAAATGCCAAGTACTAAAGTGGGTTAGAAACACATGAGGAAGACAATGGAACAATAAAAATAAACTTCTTCCATGAAGCAAGATGCACTTGCCTAAGCTCTCCCTCTCTCCTGGTAGGTGGAGAAGTAAAGATGGAGAAGAAGAATGAGTAATGAGTAATAATGGAAGCGAGAGAATGGAATAGATATTTATGGTGGGAGTGGTGGTAGGTGGGAGTGGTTCTCCACATAAAACCAAACCAAGCCAAACCTACTAAACCGAACCAAACCAAGCCAAGGCAATGCCATGATGAACCATGCTAATGCAACATGCAAAAATAAAATCCAAGGCTAACTAATTATGACAAACCAAAAATACGGGTCCGAAATACGTACACGTATTTCTAAAACATAATACGAACTACGGGCATTACAAAATCAATGACAGCTCAACTCACGTCATCTTTATTTATAAAAGATGACTTTTATGTGTCATCTTTATTTAGAAAAAATGACTGATGTGTGTTATCTTTATTTATATTAGATAACTTTTATCGTGAAAAATCAATGACAATTAAGCACACGTCATTTTTATTTATAAAAGATGACTTTCATACGTCTTCTTTATTTAGAAAAGATGACTTCTATGCATCATCTTTATTTACAAAAGATGACTTTGATGCATCATTTTTATGTACAAAAGATGACTTCTATACGTCATTTTTATTTTAAAAAATTATATTTTATCATAAGAAATCTATGACAGCTCAATATACGTCATCTTTATTTGTAAAAGATGACTTTTATGCGTCATCTTTTTTACAAAAGATGACCCCAATTTTTTCGTCCGTATTCCACAATTTGTATTTTGTGTATAATATCCCATATAAGAAAAATAAAGAAGAAGAAAAATAAACACTTAACACCAACAAAAAAAATTTATTTCATATATGCCAACATTGAACTATACAATATTATTCCAGTCTTAAACATTCATAACATAAATTTATAATACTTCCAAAATTTTCTAATGCGTCATTTTTTACATACGGTCTTCATTAACAATATCCAGAATAAATTTGGCCAGCTCTCGTCTCATTTCATCAATTTTTCTGACAGAGTAATCCTTTCTTCCAGCAAACTACAAAAATAAACATAAAATTAACTAATATATCATGTTATACCAATACACATATATAGGAAAGGAACATATATATTATGAAGATAAAGACGAGACAATAGATACCTCAAGCCTATGAACACATCCTAAAAGAATCTACAGGACATACACCATAACCAACGAGTCACATTGAGAAATGCAGTGACCAAATACAAATCTATAGTTTGAATATAATAACTTGTATAGTTTGTTAGCAGTCATACCTTTCTTCTTGGAGGATGTTTTTCCTTGCCCTTGCAAGAACAGTCTCAGTTGATGTTGGTGGTTCTCCATAAAGGTTTATTTGTCTAGTCTCTGACATTTCCCTTGCAAACACCTGAAATCAAGTCAAAGAAAATCTCAATTTAAGAACTAATGTGTACTGCAATATAATTCATATGCCTACTAAAGTTGAGATGACGCCAGAAGGTCATGAGCTTACATGTAATAATGAAAGCTCAGAGGTCTTCAACACTCGCATTCTCTTTGCTTGGGTGACGAACATTCTGCAAGCATTTAAAAAGGATTAGAGAGTATATTTTATAGGAGTTCCATGCTCTTATATGAACTACATATGATCTTGGAAAGAATAAATGCTCAAAGAGGGTTAGGGATTTTTTAGTCGGATGCAAGTTTTTCAAGTAAGCTCGAGTCCTTAAATCCTCACTGTTTACTAAGATTGAAAAATACTTGCAAGATGCAATACACATTTGGAATCATTAGTCCATAGAGGAACAACAGAATCCTCGATAATTGTAAGATGCAATAGGAATTTGGAATTATAAAAAATATTTGTAATTTGGTTATGTAACTGGGAGAACCGTGTCTTGGGAGTTGCAACTTTGGCTTATTATATTGTTGGTCAGAGATCATGGAAATTTCTCGAGGCATATGATACCATCCTTCTCTCTGCGCAGACACTTTGCTATCCTAGGAAGAGTTTTTGGAAGGCAAGCTCTTAGCTGATGAAGTTAGTTAAGTTCTAGATCAGGTGCATCCACTTTGCTACCTAATAGCTGTCAGGTTTCAGAAGCAGTAGTTCAAATTCTCAATTCTTGTCGAAATAAGGTACATTACCTAAAGTAGAGTGTCAAAGTTGTGTCCTAAATCGATCATTTTGGCTGAAGATAGCTTGAATGATGTTGTTTGCGCCTTCTTATGACATTCTATCAAATAGTGTTCCTATCTTTGTCTAGCAGACACTGCTCCTCCTTTAATCCAAGTGAAGTATAAACTATAAAGATTGTTAAGTATATAGCTGAATGGAAGAAAAAGAATTCATGTGTAATAATCATAATTCTGGGATAAGACTGCAAGAAAACATGCAACATGTTTCCACCATAACATATTTATTGAAAAGAATATTCAGGTAGTGAGAATGACTTACTCCCAAGGAACATCCCCAACCAACATCTTGTCTCCTTCGTCGTCTTCATAAACCAAAGTGTACTCACCAGTCCCATCTACCAGTCCTGTGATTGCCTGGTTTTTCTCTGTATGCTTCTGAGCTGCAACAGCTTTAGGATCTCTTTGAGCTAGAATCACAGGAAAGGAGATTATTGCAAAATCCTTTGTATTAATTTCAATTATTATGCGAAAATAGAAGAATTGTTCATGCTAAGATATATGAAGCCAACCAAGGGCTGTGTATAATCATTAACAATCAAGACAAATTATATGTTAACTACGTTTGCTAATGAACATATAAAAATGCCATGAAAGCACTACTTACGCTAGGAAACGGCATCATGTCCATGTCACTATATAGTTTTCGTGTTGAATTCATGTTCATGCAACATAGATCTTATATAATCTCCACCCAGAAATAGACTAGAGGGATTAAGGGACTACACTAGGACCAACTATGTTGCAGGTACACATGAAAGTGGTATCCGTACAGTGTCAATACCCGTACCCGTATCCATATTTATGCAACATAGGTAACTACAACATTACCTATCTAAAAATGTCGATATCCATTATCGGTATCGCATCTATATTAGTATTATTGCAACATAGAGGACCAAGAATACATATATAGTGTTTGTATAATTCTGAGATAATGATGATAAAGAGTAACCAATATAAACATGTGCTGATTTGAATGAATTCACCTAATAGTTGCATCTAGCAAGCACGTCACAGACACTTTGAAAACCTAAATGACTCTAGAATACACTGACACACCAAAATCATGGCATGTTCATGTCATGTTGTCCTCTTCGTGTTGGTGCAACACAATATCCTTGCGTTTTATGGATGTGCCATATATAAAGCCTATGAAATAAAGCAATATACCTTCAAGAAAACCTCGAAAGAGCTCATCAACAGCCAAAGATAGTTTATCGTAGTTATCATAAGCCTTCAGGTCTATTTTCCTTCCTATGGGACTCCCTCCATATTAATTTTCACAAACAAACCTCTTCTCCCATTATCTGGCTTTGTTGCCTTCTCTGAACCCACTTTTTGTGATTCAACTGATGGTTTGTTGGTGGTAGTAGCAAGATTCTTTCTGAAGGAACGAACTGGAGGCCAACCGACTACAGGTGTAGAAACCAAAATTTGAGGGTGTATTTCGAATAGAATGGGGGTAAGCATACATGTTCATAATAATCTAAAAGGGCCTAAACTAATTGACGGAGAAGATGCAAAGAAGAGAAGAGATTCAACCCCTATACCTTCACATTGTTCACAAAGGCAATGACTTCATCCCTTATAAGAGGCTTGTTTATGCTATGAGCGAATCCCCAAATCAGTAGAGGTTGTCATTTCAATATTTTCTGTACGTTTGTAAGAAACCTACAGATCCCAATCCTGCAAGAATTGTCCAAAGTACAGATTAGTGCCCATGCCAGATCCTGTGCCTCCTCCTAAAGAATGACAAACTTGGAATCCTATAGGAGGTAAATCATGCAACAATTTAACTATTGCAAGGATCATACCAGGTTCCACTTAGCACATAAAGGATCAGATATATGACTAGACCCTTCGGGATTCGGTGAAATTACCATCGACAAACTACCCAAATAAATCTAAGATTGGTAGTGGGAGAAAAAAACTTGGAAAAAAAATTGATTCATAGTTGCTGGAATTCTACATTCTCATGAAGTCCCAAAAACCTGATTCAAAACGGACAACAATATGGTGAGCCAAATGTAGATTTAGATTACTTTCTAATAAAAGCATGTGAAAGATAGCCACCTTTTTTTCTCAGCACAATATGATTGCTCCAGTTGCTTCTTGTTAAGAACAAGGCTAAGAAACTCATGCAATAATTGATCCTTGTAGTATAATGGAGAGCCATTAGCCACATGAAGAAATACCCAAATAATTCAACCATTAGCCTACAAGATGCTTAATATGGCAAATAATAATAGATAAATGCATTGAGCTTTTATTGTACAAGAGTCCTACAAGTTTCTTTGAATTTGCAAAGTTATAGCCATGAGTACTACAACAGGCATAAAATATATCAAGGAACACTCAATATTCACAGTGACAGTTTCTCCAAACATGAAAGAAAAATTCAAGAAGAACATACACACCTTACTATGAAATTTAATAACGAACTTCAACACTTCTATTATTAACTTGGAGAATTTGGAACAACATTCATCTCCGAACACGAGACCTGCATATGGGAACAATTATAAGGGTTAACATCTTAAATTTAATAGGTTCCATGTATAAGATTTAGCATGTAAACAAGCATATTAGGAATACTGTAACCTTGTCGTAGTCGAATACTTGAAATAATTTTGTTGTTGCATTAAATCTTTTTTCAATTTTTTTTCTTGCAAAGCATGTCAAAAACAAATTTCTTCTTGGATTATGTGAACAATGAGCAGTAGTTCATTGCAGAATACTTGTGATCATTTCTATGAATCCGAGGATAGAAATATCTAGAAGTTTATCTTTCTTATAAATTTCTGCAGTTAATAGTATTATTTAAATATGGTTTGTGATAATATATTAGATTGTACAGTTTACATGTGTTAACATCTCATGAAATACTTAAAAACATAAAGTCATTAATATCAAGTAATAAGCTTGGTTCTAATGTATAGAAAACCAAATATTAAACAATGGGTTAGATGATCAATTCATCAGATATTTGCTAGATTCCTAGTCGTATGTGTGGGGCTTTGGAAAAGTTTGGAGGTGGGTCTATAAGAAAAAGGTAGAAATTAGTTCCATGCCAATAGTAACAATATAAACTTTTAGGCTTTGTAAAATAAGTAGAATATTGTTAAGATCATTTTACAAAAGCTCTAAAACAAGTACAAAGCTCCTCTACCACCAAGTGCAACTCCAAATTTGTCATTTTTAAGAACCTGTCCAATGGAACGGATCGTTATAATTGGATTAAGATGATGGATTCATCTTTCCATCTACAAAAATATTGTACATAGGAAAAAGAACTAGAAACATCAACTTTTGCTCTTAATAATCTTCTTGCTCTTAAAAATTATTCATAGTAAAAAACTGTACATAGTAAAAAGAACTAGTAGAAATTGTACATAGTAAAAAGAACAAGAAACAACTGAAGGTTTCATATTTTACTTTACCTATGCACCGATGAAATTCTCCTTGCGAGGAGAAGTCCAGAAGAATCTTCTACTCCGTCATTGGAGGGGTTTCAGAGGCGGTGGTCCCTGCCTCAGCCGCTTGAGAATGGGGCTCCGCTTCTTCTCTACCCTCTTGATCTAGATCTAGGGTTTCATCGGAATCGAACACATCTTCTCTTCGATTTAGGGTTTCATCGGAATAAATCTAGATCTAGGGTTATTGCTCCTCTTCGTCGTCGAAAGAAGGGACGTCTGATTTGGGAACATGAGAGGAGGGACATATACTTTGGGTGGTTGAGAGAAGGGGCATCGAGAGGAGGAGTTTTTTTTTGGGAGGGGGAAAACAAATATTTGGTGGGATTATTTTCGAATGGAAAAAAGGCTATTGATGTTGAATATATTTTTCCAGTGATGGAATTTTTTGTCACTGGACAGCCGAGTGGCAAAATTTTAGAACATTGGACCAATTACCGACGAAAATTTTCGGTCTCTAAGAAATTTATTAGCGAACCCCGAGACATTAGTGACGGAATAGCGATGCTCCTTGAATTAAATTACAAATTAGTCGACATTCAGTTACCGTTTAGTCGCTAGTCTAGCGACTAAATTTATTCGGTCGCTAGGTTAGTCGCTAATTTGCCATGTATTTGTAGTGAGAAGAGTCGGGTAGGATTTCCGAGGAGTGGATCGAGAGGCACTCGGCTCCTTCTTTTCCGGTGCCCTGCGAGTTTACAATGAGAGAGAGAGTAGTAATAAAAGGGTTTGATAGTGTAAAAAAGCTGTCGATGGTGTTTGCTAGATCCAGGACAGGGTTCGGAAAGGAAGAAGAAGGGGGATGAGGGTTTGACTATAGAAATGGAAGGTTGGAAAAAAAATATGGATGTTAATTTTTGAGAGGAAGTCAGCCCTAATATAAGAAGGATTTGTGAAAGGAGAGAGGGAGAGAGAGAGAGAGAAGGAGAGAGAGCAGGGGTGGGGGTTTGGGCATCCAACCTAGTATAAGTGTATAGTAAGTGATCTTAATTTTTGCCCTTTTTGATAAGCAATAAAAATCAAGATAATAAATATAAAAATATTTATTTTCGTTTTTATTATTTCTTGCTATACATATTTTATAATTAATAATTTGTCTTAACCGCAAAACAAGTAGAAAGTACTTTTCAAAAGATACTATATGATGTACATAAGATATTTGTGTATGACCTTCATTATATGCAAACTAGACTATGACCAACTAAAAATACATAATTTTTTTAGTTAAAATAGACTAAATTAAATTTAAATATATCAATTATTTATTCTTGCCTATTTTATATATAGTAATATTTTAATTAACAAAATTATAACCTTAATATTTTATTTTCTCTTAAACTTTCACACTTTTTGTCATATAAACATAAGTTTAGAATTTTGATCCAAACCCAAATTATAATAATTAATTATATTCATATTTTAAATTTTATAAAACTAATCCTAACTCTATTCTCAGCATATATTTTCTTTGCTCAATTTGGATTCAATCCAATGATATCAATCTTTAATCATTTTATAACACACAACATGTCTCTATCATTGTTTAAACTAAATATGACTTAATATTACTGTGTCATTGTTAGTCCCAATTCTTTTTTTTTCATACACAAAAGATGACATCCATAAATTTTTTTTACGACCCTTATTTTCTTAATGGTCATCTTAGTACACATTTCATGACATAACTTTTTTTACTGTCATTAATTAAGTTATTAATAATGATCATCTTCTGAGCTGTCATTAAAAGTATCATTAATGACATTTTTTTATGAGTGTCATCTATAAAGTGTCATTGTTAACCATTTTTGTAGTAGTGGAAAAAGACCTTCTAAGTGGGTGATCTCGTCTTATCAGTTCGAAGACCGATGGTGATGACTCACAAGACAGCTAGAAAGTTTCTAGCCCAAGTGGGATGGCCCGTTCATCATAGAGATGGTCTACGCCAACGGTGCTTACTAGTTAGCCAAACCTAACGACGATTTGCTAATGATGCCGATCAATGGCAAATTCTTGAAGAAATACTATGTTTAAGGTCTAAATCGATATATATTTCCACATCTCCTGCGGGTGCTTATGGATTCTATTAACGAATTCATCCCTACCTTATTTCCCCTAAAGAAAATATTTTACGTCCATATTACCTCTGAGTTATTTTTTCTATACCCCAATGAAGTTCATGCCTACCATGTCTATATTACCTCTGAGTAGACATTTCTATTGTGATAAACCCCGTGTTATCAAAATCATCTATAGAACATTTCACATCCATACTACCTCTAAATCATTCTATACATCCATAGAATATATTCTTACCATGTCCACATAACCTCGAAGTAAGAAAAATTCTACGACTAAAATTTTGTGTTTACCATGTCCATATTATCTCTGAGTAAACATGCTATCCCCAGCGGAGTTACCTCCATCCTATCATCAAAAGTTCATGATAAATGGACAAAACAAAGAAGCAAAACTAATATTTTCATTCATGAAAAAGAAAAGTTTTTCTTTCATTACTACAAAAAGGCTTCCCAAAAGAGAGGAACAGGAAGACGAAAAACATTAATATTGTGATCTAAGATGACCGGTGCATAAGTTCGTCAAGTCGGCTTCTCAAAAAGGCAATCTTGGGCCCAACCGACTCTTTAGCTCGGCGCTCTGCATCTTGTCGTCTGGTGGCCTCATCCTCGAGTTGGGACTGGTTCTGGCGTGCGATGTCTAACTCTTCCCGACTAGCACCGATACTCTCCTTCTTCCGAGCTAAAGTCTCGGATCGCTGGTGGTCTTTTGACTTCTCCAGCTCACACTCGGCAAAGCCAGTACCTCTTCCAACTGTCGAATTTGTTCTCGGAGGGTTTTGCACTATTCCTCTAAGGTTGTTTGGCGGCTGACTTGAACTTCTTCAACATCGATCACCTCTTTAATCTCTGCTTCAACCTTAGCAATCCTATGAGCCAGAGCCTGACGTCTCTGTTCGTGCTAGGAAAGTTTAGCAGTATTTTTCTCTAGTTTCGTGTCCATAAGAGACGAAAGGCTGCGCTCAAGGCCTTGAAGCTCCAAGATTATGGCTTCTACTGAGAAGCCTCTATCGCATCTGTTTTTGCCTTATATCCCTGATACTCGTGCAAGGCCACTAGTTGGGCTCTTACTGTAGATCGAGGCAACCGTTCGAGTAAACTACCCCTTGTGCACAAGCTGTGTAATGACCATTTTTGTAGATCATGAAATAATTTTCTCTTTTCTATATCCTTATCTTTTCTCTTTTTGGTGTGAAACTTACATTTTCAGAATAAATTACTCAAATTGATGCACATATTTCGAGTTTCCTTGAGCAAGTGTTTCGTGAAGAATCATGCCTCAATTTATTGATTCTATACTATGGCGACAAGCATTGCCTTTGTGTTTCATGATTGATTTTGAAACAGGGGGTCGAGGCGAAGGAGGTCAGCCTCCCATCTTAGTCTTTGCTTCTGGTGAGGGACTGGTTGGCTGCACTTAGACGTAGCCTACACGATCACCTGCAATCGCATAAGCAACTGATTAGAATACTGTGTTATTAAGGAATTCGATATGAGTGTGAAGTCCAAAAACGCAAAACCATAAAAGCCATCGAAAATATTCACGAAAACGCATTCACGAAAACCAAAGCCAAAGCCAAAGGAATTATGGCATGAAAAGCATAGCAACGGGAGGTCTCTCTCGACTCAGCCGTAGAGCCAATCCTCAAGGCACAACCCGTTGAATATGGAATTTGATTCCGAAAAAGCCTTTCCATAACGAAAAAATGATCTTAATTCAATCGTTCCCGTTCGACCGATTCAACTGATCCAGATCTATCGGTCACGACTGAATCAGTAGCGACAATGTTCCTTTCTCGTGCACCCAATGGACGAAAATGGGGCACGATGTAGGGACGGGGCACTACACCATAACCAACCAAGAAAAAGTTTTATCCTCGAAACTTAAGAATAGAACCTACCTCTACGATAACAATAAAGAAAATTTCTCCTTCATCTCTGATTCAAGTTTCTATGTCGACTCCTCGACCGATTGATTGCTCCAAAGTATACGAATGAGAGAGATCACTAGATTCTGTAGCAACTTAGCCTTACATTCCAAGATTTGGACTTATATTTCAATGTAGGATAAGTCTGCCTTCTGCTCCAGCTGACCAAAATCTACCACGTGGCTTTGGTCACGCACGTACTTTCAGAACTGAGGGATGTGGAAGACATCGTGCACATCCGCTAGCACTAGTGGCAGGGCAATTTGATAGGCCACTGGCAGAAGTGTAATTTGTTTGGCCACAGGGTACCTCCTCACATGGGCATCACTTTAAGAAATACGTGATCGCCTTCTAGGAACTCGAGGGGTCGACGATGGACATCAACATAACTTTTCTGTCGACTCTTCGTAGTCTTCAATCTTTCCCGAATGAGCTTGACCTTCTCTATGGTCTGTTCTACCAGCTTCAGGCCAAGAATCTGTCGTTCCCCGACTTTATCCCAACAAATGGGTGATCTACACTTCTGGCCGTACAAGGCTTCGTATGGCGCCATTTCAATGCTGGACTGATAGCTATTGTTATATGCAAATTTGGCCAAAGGTAGATGAATGTCCCAGCTTGACTTTAAGTCGATTGCACAGAGGCGAAAAAATTCTTCGAGAATCTGATTTACCCGTTCTGTTTGGCCATCGGACTTAGGATGTTAAGCTGAGCTAAACTTCAACTTTGTCCCTATTAATGACTAAAGTCTATACCAAAAGCGTGACACGAACCACCCATCCCCATCTGAGATAATGGATACCAGTATCCCGTGTAGCTAAACTATTCTATCAAGATAGATCTGTGCAAGGCGATCGATGCTCCAAGTGACTTTAATGGAAATAAAGTACGCTAACTTGATTAATCGAATGACGATGACCCAAACAGAATCGTTCCCCCGTGGTGTCTTCGACAGGCCAACAACAAAGTCCATAGTGATATGATTCCATTTCCATTCTGGAATGGTAAGTTTCTGCATCTCTCCGCCCGGTCTCTGATGCTCAACTTTCACCTGCTGACAGGACATGCATTGTGATACGAAGAACGCCATATCTCTCTTCATTCCATGCCACCAGAAGGTTATACGGAGATCCTTATATATCTTAGTGCTGCCTAGATACAAGGTATATTTTGCATAGTGCGCCTCCATCAATATCTTCTTTCTAAGTTCTGAGTCCTCCGGAACGCATAGCCTACCCTTCAATCGAAGTACGTCGGTTTCATCTTCCGCAAAGTCGGTCGTCCTATCCGTTGAGATTAGCTCTCGCATCTTTTTCAGGTACGGATCATCCTTCTGAGCGGTCTTGATCTTTTCTCGGAAGCTCGGCTCTAACTACAACTGTGCCAACTGCACATCCCTGAATTGAACCCGGAGGTCGATGCCCATATCTTCTAGGTCACGTAGCAATCTGCGGTCGATGGATAGCAAGGCAATATACTTCCGACTCAGAGCATCTGCCACAATATTTCCCTTGCCCGACATATAGTCATTAGTCAAATTGTAATCTTTGATCAGTTCAAGCCAACGCCTTTATCGTAAGTTTAGCTCCTTTTGCGTGAATAGATACTTGATGCTCTTATGATCCGTATAGATCGCACACGCCAGACCATAAAGATAGTGATGCCACAATTTTAACGCGAACACAATCGCCACTAACTCCAGATCATGGGTGGGGTAGTTCTTCTCGTGCGGCTTTAGCTGTCGGAAAGTAAAAGATATCACCTTGTTCCTCTGTATTAGCACACACCCCAAACCCTGGCTGGATGCATCACTGAGAATCTGGAATCCTTCAGTCCCTTCTGGAAGTGCGAGTATCGTGGTCGAGATGAGCCATTGTTTTAACTCCTGGAAGGAAGCTTCACAATCGTCTGACCAATCAAAAGCGACTCATTTTTGGGTGAGGCGAGTCAGAGACGATGCGATCTTCGTAAAATTTTTTACGAAGTGTTGATAGTATCATGCTAAGCTAAGGAAGCTTCGAATCTCACCGACTGACGCTTGCCATTTTTAATCGACAATGGCTTCAACTTTCTTTGGGTCGACTGTAATGCCTTTGGATGAAATAATGTATCCGAGGAATACAATGCTGCTCAGCCAAAATTTACACTTGCTCCGCTTCACATATAACTAATTTTTTCGAAGGGTCTGAAGCACGGTCCACAGATGCTCAGCGTGTTGCCGTTTGTCCTTCGAGTACACGAGTATATCGGTGATGAAGACTACTACGAACTTGTCGAGGAAGGGTCGAAACATCCGATTCATTAAACCTATGAAAGCAGCTGGGGCGTTCGTTAGGTCGAACGACACTACCAAGAATTCGTAATGGCAGTATCGAATGCGGAAGGCTAACTTTGACACATCGTTCATCTTAATCTTGAGTTGATGGTAACCAGAACGAAGATAAATTTTAGAAAATACTGAAGTGCCCTGTAACTGATCGAACATGTCATCTATGTGGGACAATAGATATTTGTTCCGGACGGTGGCTTTGTTCAGCTCTCGATAATTGATACAAAGACATATTGAGCTGTCCTTCTTCTTGACAAATAACACAAGGGCTCCCCATGGAGAGACGCAGCCCTGGGCATTGGGGTGACAGTCTTAGCCATTTAATGGTGCAATCTGTGGAGCCCGAGGTGCTTGGCCTCAGTCTTATTGGTGTTATGGGCGGCGTTGGTTCGACCCACCTTCTAGGCAGTTACGTACAACGTGCCCTACTCGACCACACCTGAAGCATGCTCCACTTTTTATTATGCATTCGTTAGCCATGTGCCCCACCTTATGTCAATGGTTGTAAACTACTCGATTCCTTACCTAGTTGTCGCCTCCGTTGCCGTGGTTTAGATGCTTATACGGATTGTTGCCTCCTGAGTTGCCATGGCGCTCGTGATTGTAATTATGCACAATGCCTGTGGCGATCGGGGGGTATTTAGGCTCGAGATAAAGGACATGGTTGATTGACTCGCCCATTGTTTGATACTTAGGCACAGTCACATGAGCAAAAATGGAAGGCCTTAGGCCCACTTCGAATCTTTGTTCTCAACTTGCCGCCGTTGGCAGGTAGACACCCGTAAATCGAGCCAACTAGTTGAATTTTACATCATACTCGCGTACCGTCATGTTTACCTATTTCAACAGCATGAACTCATTTTTCTTCGCCTGGCGGATCGTCGCAGGTAAGTAATCGACTTCGAAGGCCTTGTGAAACGTAGCCCAGGAGATTGGCGTGGTAGAATCATCGCGACGGATAGCTTGCTTTTGTACCGCCCACCAGTCGTGTGCGTTCAACCGAAGTTGAAGTTGAGCACAAGCGACTTTCTTGGCCTCATCGATGCTGAGGATCTCGAAGTTGTCTTCGATCTCGTCTAACCAATCAATCGCGAGGGAAGGGTCTTCGGTGCCTGATAAAGAAGTACGAAATGCCTTCTTGATGTTGGTATAGTCGAAGATGTTATCCTCTGGCGGCGTAAGCTGAGACGAAGGCTGGTCGATTTATGGATTCGATAGTATGGGTTACAGAGTTCCTATGGTCACGACCGTTTGCTACGACTACTGTAGCGTATCAAGTTGCCCTTGCTGCATCTTGAATTGCGCTTCGAACCGGACTTCAAATTAGGCCTGTCGTCTTTGAGACTGTAGGTGCAGCTTCTTGCTTTCTTGTTGGAATGTTACAGCTTGCCTCTACTGCATTTTGAGCATATGCAGCATCCGCTCCATAGGACTGCCGGAAGGTCCAAATTCGGTAGGCATCCTCCCCGTTGGGTTGACGAAAGGCTCGGCTTCAGAACTACTCGAGCCGCTGGAAGCACTCGCCTCGCCCTCTGTCCTAGGTTCTGCAACTCCTAGAAAAAAGAAAACTCTCGTTAGTTTCAGAAAATGTCCTGGATTTAGCATATGAAATAACTCATCTTATCGACACGAGGTCAACAGTTCAAGACTAGAGACTCGAGACTGGAGGCTAAGGACATAAAGCCGTGCTATGATACCATTATGTCACGCCCTAATTTCGAAGAATCGATAGTCGTCCCTGGGCATGATGTCGTGCGAACCTAGGTTGCGATCGCACAAGGCATAGTCATAAGGTAATCTGAAATAAAACAACTAAGAGAGAGATGAGACAAATAGAACAACACATTGAGACAGAGAAACTTTACATTTTATTGATAATAGACATCATTGATAGACTCTATTACAATTGTACCGTGTGGGCTTTACAACATGACTTAATTACAAAAGCAGTGTCGAAAAGATAGTCGTTCCATACATATATTCCTCATTTACAACAAAAGTATTCCAGTCACCTGGATTGGAGGGAGGCCGAGACATGTTTCTTGGACTGTTACACTGAGTCTTCAAAAGTAGTACGACGGGAGTCTTCGACGCACGGTAGAAGCTTCAAAATACGAACATCGTCTTAGTCATTTGGCACATTTTTATTGATTCCTAGCACCTACGAAGAGTGATGGTCAGTACGATCACATGTACTGGCGAATGGCTCATTAAACCCAAGCTCTGCATTTGGTTCAAGCAATTTTATAAAACATGTTAGCTATTTGGTGATCTGTCTAACCATCCTGATCGATTCGCATGTTAACATGTTTTGAGGCAAGCATATGAAATTGTATACATTGAGCAGTTATCATATTCATCCTGTGTCACGTGCATTAGTTCAAGCAGTAAAAGGGTGTGAAGGTCATTGGCAATCTCAAGCCAACATGGACTATAGCTGGGCAAGACGACAACCTTTTCGTGGCTGGTAGCAAGCCCTGTGCAAAAGTTCCCGAATCACCCGCACCAGTTCTAATGGCACTTCCTATACTCGTTCCTCCTAGGCTGAATCAGTTCCTTGGCCTAGGCAACCGTTCGAGGAAACTACCCCTTTTGCATAAGTTGTCCAATGACTGTTTTTGTACATCATGAAATAATTCTATCTCTTTTTGAGAACCTTATCTTTTCTCTTTTTGGCGTGAAACTTACATTTTCAGAGTAAATTACTCAAATTTATGCAGTTATTCCGAGTTTTCTTTAGCAAGTGTTTCGTGAAGAATCGTGCCTCAATTCATTGATTCTATACTATGGCGACAAGTATTGCCTTTGTGTATCATGATTGATTTTGAAACAGAGGGTCGAGGCAAAAGAGGTCAGCTACTCACCTTAGTCTTTACTTCAGGCGAGGGACTGGTTGGCTGCACTTAGATGTCGCCTAAGCGATCACCTGCAATTGCATAAGCAACTGATTAGAACATTGTCTGATTTAGCTCATGCGTAGCTGATTCTGGAATGTGTTGGCCCATTTAGCCACTGTCAAACCGATTTCGATAGTTGAATTAAAACATCGAACTTGATATGAAAAGAAACAAAAGTTTGTAGATTTTATCTCCACAAATTTTTAATATATATTCTATTTTTTTTCTTTTATTGAGTCTAGAAAAGTTGTGCATCGGAATCAATGGCATTTAGAACTTAAAATCAAATCCCATCCTTGATCCATTTCCTGACCCAAACCAAACCCATATCCAAAAGCTTAAATCAAATCAAGTTAGCCAGATCCCCTGGCTACCTAATTCGGCCAGAGTTCTAACCGAACGTGGACCGAACTCGGTTCCCTACGATTTCTCCTGGTCAGCAGATTTTTCTATTCTTTTGGATCACCAACGTTCAAAATTATGAACGTTAGGGTACTGAGTTCTGTCCGAATTATGTCCTAAAAAATCCTATAAAAAGAGAAGAAATTCCCATTTCTACTCACTCATTCTATCTTCATCATTTCTATCTAATCGTAAGCTTTCTATTCAATTTACGAAGCTTCGATCTTCAAATCTCCAAGACAACTCCCATCTTCAAGTGCCGATGGTTTTCGATTAGGAGTTTTCAAGTTGTACAAAGCTTGGCGGATAAAAGCTTTTCTCAGAAAGGTGGTGTTGAAGTTTGTTCGTGGGCTTCGGATAAAAACACATAGTTGGCATTTTTTTGGAGTAAAGCACGCGATGTAATCTCTATTTAAAATAATGGATTATAGCGAGCAAGAGTTCTCGCGTACTGGACTAGTCCTCTCAGAGGGAAGCAATATAAACCTATTGTGTCGGCGTATTGCTTTCTTGCCTCTACTACCTATTGCTTTACTTCATTATATTTAAAGTTTTAATTATATGATTGCTTCACATGCTTAATTTTTAATTGGTAATTATTTTCTTCTGCACTCTATTCACCCCCTCTAGAGGTTCCATCGATCCTACAGAATGATCCCGTGGATGACTGGCTCTTCAACGTGCTCCCTTACCGGCTCTTCAACTATCTCTGCAACCGACTTCTGGGCAGCCTCATTCGACAGCTCTTGAGCGGTAGTCGTGACTAGCTCAATAATGGTCTCTGTAACCAACTTTTCAATGGACACCTCGACCGACTCCTCAGTCGTCTCCTCAATAGGTTCTTGAGCAGCTGGTTCGTCAGCAATCTCCTCAATAATTGCTTCGACAATGGTCTTCTCGATTGGTTATTTGTCTGCCTCCTCGGCAGATACATTGGTAGATTCCTCAACAATCGACCCTTCAACGGTCTTTTCGGTCTCCTTGACCAGGTTGTCAATAGTTTCATTGACGGGCTCGTCAGCAGCCTCCTCGACCGCCATCTTATTGGTTACTTTGATCGACTCCTCAGCGGCCAACTAATCAGCAGTCTCCTCGACCTGATCTTCCATGTTCTTTTCGGTTGCTGCCCCAGGGACCATATCGGTGAACTCTTCAATAGCCTCCTGGGCTGCTTTCATAATGACCTCATCGACTAACTGTTCGAGGGTCATCTTGACCGGCTCTTCAATGGCTTTGCCGGCAAACTCTTCGATAGCCTCCACCGTCAATCTTTCTATGGTCTCTTTGACCAGCCTTTGAGGCAGATCTCTGATGTCTTCCCGGGGTAATTTATTGGCCGCTTGACCCTCATCACGTTCCGGTAAATCTGGGCTCTCTTCAACCCCTTCCTCGATATAAGAAAGAGATGTAATAGAAAGGTCCTGAGCAATGCCTTCATTATCCTCAGCTGTCCGGCCCATCACGAATACATATTCTAGAATCATACCTTTGGCCACTATAAGACCGATCTCGGGTATCTCCACTGGCTCGTCCATAGTCGGCTCCATGATAATTTCTCAATATAAAGCTATTTGCTTCAAAAAATCTTGAGTCTCATACTAAAATGGAGCAGGAGGAGAGACATCTTTCGAGTTATCCGCCTCAGTAGCTGCTGTCGCCAGGTTCTCCTCTGGAATACTAGCCTCTTCAATCCTTGCAATCGTAGGCCCCTCGACAATCGAAGGACCCGCAACTAAGGTGATTCTTTCTTCCCATCTCAAAGAAGGTCCTTCGGCGGGCAAAGGGGTGGTAACTCTAACTACTGGATGTTGTGGCTCCCTCTGGGATACCTCTGGAGCAGTTTCCTTAGGAAGTTCCTGAGTATCTCTTACCATCCAGACTTTTTCTTTGCCTATACAAGCAAAACAGTAATAAGCATAAAGTATGGGATAAAAACTCGAATAAAAAGGATTGAAGTGTAATTGTAAAGAAGATTCAACATACGGAGTGCTCTGCCGCGACAAAGATCATCGTGAGGGTCCGTACTGCCCAGATGCAGGCTGCTTGGAGCTCTTGGCAGGAGGAGAACTCGCCTCCGAAGGAGGCCGATATTTCGGCGAGGTATTCAATGGCAATGCCTCCTCTCTTCTTTCCCGGGAGGTACTAGAACCATCGGAGGGTCTGCCACCGGATGACGAATGCTCTTAGACACACGTAAGGGCCGACTGAGGTACCTCCAACTTTATCCCCTCCATCAGACTCCGTTCTTGATCATAGCCTGATGGGAAGTTATTGGCCATCCGATAAAAGTTCACGACGGAATACAATATACGCCTCTCTCCATGCATCGTAGGGATCGTAAACTTCATACCAGTGCACCCGACAATATAATAATACCATATTCGAGCGCCATCCGGTAGACTTTCCTCATAACCAAGATAAGATCTTGGGTTGTTCATCATTGTCTGACTATAGCCGAACTGTCGCACAAACCGACTCGGCAAATAGGGCTCCAGATACACCCGGTTCTGGTTTCGATACACTAAGTATGAGGGATAAATAGATTACAACCAATGGAAAGCACCAAGAGTCATATCACTCTCTTCTCCGCCTCGGTCTACTAGCTCCTCGTCTGCGAGATAACCCCAATAAGAGGGCGAAACCCTGTTAAATCATAGCCATCCAGGCAACTTAACATCCACCTACAGATGGGGATGCCCTGATAAAGCCATTTTGCCAGGTGATAGTTACGCATCATTATATCCTCTTCCGTATAACAATCAATGGTGTTAGGGACTATCGAACCTGGGCGGTGTAGCGCACGCCAACCAAGCCATCAAATAATGGTAGGGGGTTCAAACCGAAGGAATTCACCATCTTCCCTACGATGCTCTATTATTTTCTTTGATAGCTCACGTAGTCCTCGTAAGGTATTACACACCATAGTAGGAAGCAAAGCCAGCAAATGTTTAAAGGCCAGTTTCACAGTCGACAGGATGAGTTCCCAATTGATCCTCTCTACGAATCTTGGGCCTCCAAAAACTATGGCTTTTTGCAGCCATATTATTAGAAAAATAGTCAGCGCCGCTTTCGGGCTCAAAGCAGTCATGTTCTGACAAAAATAGCTATGAACAATGGAAGTGGGTATCCGCTTCCGGGCTATTTTTGTCAGAACTTGACCGCTTTTAGCCCTGAAGTGGCGCTGGCTATGTTTCTGATGATATGGCTACAAAAAGCCATAGTTATTGGAGGCCCTAGATCCATAGAGAGGGTCAATTGGGAACTCATCATGTCGGCTGTGAAACTGGGTTTTAAACATTCGCTGGCTTTGCTTCCTACTATGGTGTGTAATACTTTGCGAGGCCTACGTGAGCTATCGAAGAAAATAATAGAGCATCGTAGGGGAGAAGGTGAATTTCCTCGATTTGAACTCCCCTACCATTATTTGATGGCTTGGTTGGCGTTACACCGCCCAGGTTTGATAGTCCCTAACACCATTGACTGTTATGCGGAAGGGGATGCAACGATGATGTGGTTGTGGAAAGCCGTATCCATGCGGGCTCAATCAGCCCCTATTTGCAGCTTTGCTGGAGATGTATAATCAACACACTGAGACTTTCTAAACTCCACGCGGAGAGATAGGGTTAGCCCTCCATGAGATGTATGCCATCTCAAAGCTTCCCTGGGAAGAAGAACCATATGAGGAATATACTCCTAACAAAGAAGAGTTTTTGGGGCTAGAGAACAAGTATCCTGAAATGGTGACAGTATACAAAGGACTGCTTTGCCATCATAAATATGTGTATGCCAGGACTCGACGAAGACTCATCCACACATTAAGGCTTGGAAGGACTATATCTTCGATAAACAACCATCGGAGCTGGGTACGATCCATTTTACCATGCGCATGGTGTACACTGCTGACGAGGTAGAAGCTATAATGGTCGAAGCGGGGGTATCCGCTCCTTCAGTTGCTACAAATAGAGGCTGATTGATTTTTATACTATTCGGTAGCCATGATGGCACGACGCAAGCCGGTACCTTTTTAGCTCTGTCTTGAACCTATCCAATACCCATTGGGTTAATTCGCGCCACTCAGTCTTAGGATGGATCCAACCTTCAACCTGGAAGACACTTTTCGGATACGTGCATCCCGTCGCTAAAAGCCTATTAGCAAAAAGAGAAGCCCCGAACGGATGTACATCCGTAGTAAAATTGCTGAGCAGGTGACCAGGAAGCAACACACGCAAAGTGTACGATGGACCATCACGTACACTCTTGAAAGTATCCTTTCTCTTAGAATGCTTGTCTACCTGGAAATGGCCTATCATTAAATCGCCTTGCTCAGGGGTCAAAACCTATTTCATGCATCATTTTTTGGCTAAGCAGAAGAAAACCGAGAGCAGAAGGTGCCGATCGACTGACGGAACAAACAAAGATAGACCGTCATTCTCAAAATCATCGAAGAGGAATCAAGGCTTTAGCATCTCGACGGCATAAAAGGGGAGAGACAACTTGCCTCGGTCCATCATACGACGGAAGTAGGGATGTTGTTCATCCTGTTTCGTAGCCAGCGGCACTTTCACCTGGCCTTGGACGATCAACTTCTTAGCAGGATTGACAAACGACTCATCGACATTTATGCCGAGTGCACAGACAGATGAGTCAAAAAGACCTCGTCAAAATGAGGCATAGCGATGGAAACTGCACATGAACGAAAAAAGAGTCAAGAAAACAAATATTTTCCATAAAAAAAATACGCAGGCTCTGTTTAGTGGCGCTATGCATCAGCAAACAGGCATCCGTACAGGAACTACGTAAGTTGCACCGCGTGTTAACAAGCAGGCACTCAGGTAGGAACTACATAAGTTGTACTGCATGTCAACAAGTAGACATCCACACAGGAACTACGTAAGTTGCACTACATCTCAGCAAGCAGAGATTCGCGTAGGCACTATGTAAATTGCACTGCGTGTCAGCAACCAGGCATCCGTGCAGGCACTACGTAAGTTGCACTTCATGTCAGCAAGCAGGCATCCATGCAGGCACTATGTAAGTTGCACTGCATGTCAGCAAACAAGCATCCGTGCAAGCACGACATAAGTTGTACTGCGTGTCAGCAAGCAAGCATCCACGCAGGCACTATGTAAGTTGTACTACGTGTCAGCGAGCAAGCATCCGGACAAGTACTACGTTAGTGGCACTGCACGCAGACACTGTTAGTGAGTTTGTGAGTCTGCGAAAACCTCAACACATCTTACAGTCGTTATATCGTAAAATTAACGACCATGCGCATCGGTTGAGGGAGCTTCAACACATCTTTAGGATGCTACTCTAAGGAGTGGTGCCCATACGCATTAGCAAAAAAATCTTTAGCACATCTTCGAGATGCTACTCCGAGAAGTGAACGCTCATGTGCATCAGCAAATTAGGGTGTCGATGTTCATTGAACACCTACTTGTAACAGGCGGTCGCACATCTCCGTAAAATTCAACACCAACGACCGAAGAGTCATCGACGGCCGTCGATGCCGACCGCTTTTCTCTAGCCTTTCTCGTGCTTGCTGTAGCCGCCATGGGAGCCTTGGGGACTCTTGACTTTTTGGGAGCCATGACAAGAAGACTAGAGTTTTGGGTGGAAGAAGAAAACCCTGAGAAGAAAGGCTTCGTTGTAAGGAGAACATAGATGGCAAAAAGGTTTTCTCTCTCCGAGCAAAACCATAGTTATAGGGTGAAGCCACGTTGGCAGATAATGACAAAAAAAAGACCCTTCGTATTTGAAGAAATGCTTCGAATGGTGTGGAGATGAACAAGATCGTGATAAATATTTTTCCTTAAAACGAGGAGTCGTCATCATTGTTTTTTATGAAACAATGACTGAAAGACATTAATACTGATAGCCAAGCATGATGTCAGCCCATCAGCGACCTACTGTGTACTTCGGATGACACGTATTATTTTATGCTTTTGTTCAAAGTGTTCTAAACCTGTTTAAGTTTGAAAACTTTGAAGGGAGTCTTGTAGAAGCATGAAAAAGCGCAAAAGATGTCAGTAGCGTAGGAGACCCATAAATTTTTAACTTGCTTCAAAACTCATACAATGCATAAAGGAAAGTTCTTTATTAAAATCATGTTTACAAAAGAACTATTATAGACTCTTCATGGTTACATATAAAGACTAAAACCTAAAGCACAACCTACAAAATGTACGATCTTCAGAAGCATGCAATCTTCAGAAGCGTCCAGTCTTCAGAAGCATGCAGATACCAAAAGCACAACAGTATCAGAGTGAATTACTTCATTGTCAGAGCGAGCCACTTCCTAGTCAGACGTAGAGGAACTACAATATGGCTAATGAAGCAGCTATTGGCCCGAGCAAGAATACAGCTCCTCCGTGAAGCTCACAGCACTACCTGTGGATCTTCTAGCATAACAGGGTGCACAGCTCCTCCCACTCCAACATGGCTAATGGAGCCATTATTGAGTAGGACAGAGCACAATATATGGCTCTTCGGATTGGCAATCAATCCAAACCCGGTAGCTTGGACCTCGAAGACCTCCAAGATATTGTTCAGGTTTAAACCCCTTATGCCAAACGTTCAAGTGCATCTCGAAACTCAATAGTTGTTCTTCTACAAGACCACAACTTCTTTGAACGAAGAGATCTACGACCAATAGCCGACTTATGCAAGGCCCATGGCCGCACGAAACTAAGTTGGGGTCGAGCATGACAGGAGAATGATTGGAAACTATGAGCAAGGTCTCACCCATAAAGCTTCTCTTTATATAGGCTATGTTGTCCAACCCATATGCCATATGACAATCGGTCAAAGGACCTAGATTAATGGGATGAACCTAGGACTCAGCACAATGAATCTCATTTAATAGATTCATTTGACTAAATCTTAGGCTACCGCTTCTTGAGCCCCCCAAAAGCGACGACAATTAAAGAAGATGCTGACTCAGCTACTCAAAGACGATCATTAAGTTTCTTGGGAGCACAATGACTTCGACGTTTTGTAAAAGTGCAGCTCCTTCATGGTTACCCAGTAGTGCAGTTCCTTTATAGTCGCCCAGATGCATAGACCCCAAAAGTGCAGCTACTTCAGAGCTCCACGGAAGCACAACTCCCCTAAAAGCGTAGCCTCTATGGCACTTAGGTCACTCATAGCATGGCACTTTTTAAAAGATGCCAAAAGCACAGTAACTTCATTTCCTCAAGAGCACAGTCTGCTCGTCGTCCAAAAGCGCAACGACTTTGTTGCCTCAAGAGAACAGTCTCCTCGTCGCCCAAAAGTGCAGTGACTTTGTTGCCTCAAAAGCACAGTCTCCTCGTCGCCCAAAATCGTAGTGACTTTGTTGCCTCAAGAGCAATCTCCTCCTCGCCCAAAAGCATAGTGACTTTGTTGCCCCAAGAGTAGTCTACTCATCGCCTAAAAGTGCAGCGACTTTGTTGTCTCAAGAGCACAGTCTTCTCGTCGTCCAAAAGCGCAGCGACTTTGTTGCCTCAAGAGCAATCTCCTTAACAGCCAAAAGTGCAGTGATTCTGTTGCCTCAAGAGCATAGTCTACTCGTCGCCCAAAACCACAGTGAATTCATTGTCTCAAGAGTAGTCTCCCCATCGCCCAAAAGCAAAGCAACTTTGTTGTATCAAGAGCAGTCTGATGGAACTGGGGATTCCCAGGACCCTTCCTTTGGTGTGCGTATTGATCGATAGAAAGTTAAACAGATCTAATAAGTGTTCTAACCCTTCATAGGCGGAAACTAGGATTCACGAATTATACCTGCGGCGGAAAGAAGACAAGTTATTCCTGGCAATCTCGAGCGGACGACCGCAAGATCTTCTATACGTATTTCTTCCTCGAGTTGGATGTCGTGTGGGCGACGATCTCCTAACATTTTCTTCTCCTTGGCAGCCCTCTCTTTCTCTCCTTACGTGAATCACGAATTTAGAGAAAGTTTCAGATTTCTGATCGGTAATATGGCGGCCAGAGAATAGAGGATATAAATTGGCTACAGCAGGGACCACGAAGATAAATTAGGGTTAGGCCTCCTAATGGATCTAGAAATCCCGTGTTCAGCCCGAACACATAATCCAGGCCCATTAACAATAGCTCGGTCCACTAATGAGCTATTGTTGCACTACCTCCCTAATCCCAAATTATGTTTGTGGGCTCCTTTTATTATATGCTTGTTTGGCTCCCCATGTTAAGATATCATATGTCCGTCGATCAAATTAAGTTACTGACAACTATATTGATTCGACATCTTTTATCCTTAAGTAGTACTGCTCAACTTTATTTGTCATGTCGGATATAATCCAACTGCAAGGTTTACATGACAATCCTTATGAGCTCCTTAAGAGGACATCATCAACCCGATGTATCGGGACATGGATTCCATTTATAATCAAAGCCCATCATACATACAATGTTATTACCCAATTCATAGAGGTTGTTGATCCATAATGAATCTCACTCTTTCATGAGTCAAAATAATGCATACTGCATATACACGTCAGTTATTATATTCGGGTTAAGAGCACAAGCATCCATAATAACATAGGTGTTTGTTCTCTTATGTAGTCCGTACAAAGAGAACAACCTCAAGTGGTCCTGTTCAATACACACAAAGTGTACTAGTGTAAACCTATAGTCAAGATAGACTAATACCAGATTACACTACAACCTTTCTAATAGATTGTCCAAGTCCATCTAGGTTATGAACTATTTATATACTCCATAGGGAACTGATAATATGATCTTCTGTGTGACACCACACACCATATTATCTACAATATAGAATATCAGACATTTGCCTTAACACTTGCAACAAATACAATATGCAAACATTTGCCCATATGATTCTCATTTAAAATTTAAGAAAATAAGGTTACTAAAAAAGTGATGCTTTTAGTATATAACCCTAACAATCTCCTACTTATACTCAAAGCATTGCTTTTCAGTATACTGTTACAAATCTTCCACTTATACTTAAAGCCATGCTGCTACAAATCTGACTCCCATTCCCCCAACATGACTATCAAAAGCCTTAATTGGTAAGCTCTTTGTAAAGGGATCAGATAGGTTGTCGGCTGATGCTATCTTGATCACAGCAACTTTTCCTTTCTTTACGAAATCTCGTATCAGGTGGTACTTGTGCTTAATGTGTTTGCCAGTCTTATGGGCTCGTGGTTCCGGTTCCTTCAAGATTGCAACTGCACCACTATTATCGCAATAAAGTGTAATAAACTTAGGCAAACTAGGTACCACATCCAAGTCTAACAAAAAGTTTCTGAGCCAAACCACTTCTTTGGTTGCCTCAGAGGCTGCCACATACTCGGCTTCCATGGTGGAATCAGTAATACATTTTTGCTTAATACTCCTCCACACAATGGCTCCACCTCCAAAAGTAAACACATAACCTGAGGTAGATTTCCTGGAATCCCTATCTGACTGAAAATTTGAGTCTGTATACCCCAAGGGAACTAAACTATCTACCTGATAAACTAGCATATACTCTTTAGTCCTTTTCAAGTACTTCAAAATATGCTTTACGGCAGTCCAGTGCTCTTGTCCTGGGTTAGACTGATATCTGCTGACCATGCCTACGGCAAAGCAGATGTCTGGTCTCGTACATAGCATTACATACATTAAGCTTCCTACTGTTGAAGCATAAGGAACTGCCTTCATGTTCTCTATCTCTTTATGTGTCCTCGAATACTGCTCCTTTGATAGAGCAATTCCATGTCTAAAAGGTAAGAAACCTTTCTTAGAATTTTGCATACTAAAACGAGTCAGTACAGTATCGATATAGAAAGCTTGGGATAAGCCCAACATCCTTTTCTTGCGATCTCGTAGAACTTTAATCCCAAGGATGTGACCTACTTCTCCCAAGTCCTTCATATCAAACTGTTTGGATAACCATACCCTTACATCAGATAACACCTTTACATTGTTTCCAATGAGCAAGATGTCATCCACATAAAGTACTAGGAACACCACCACGTTTTCGTCACACTTTCTGTATACACATGACTCATCCTGACATTGATCAAATCCATAGGATTTTATCACCTGATCAAATCATATGTTCCAAGATCTAGAAGCTTGCTTAAGTCCATAAATGGACTTCTTGAGCTTACAAACAAGATGCTCCTGGCCCTTTTCAATGAACCCGTCTGGTTGCTTCATATAGATGTCTTCCTCAAGACTTCCATTAAGGAAAGCTGTCTTGACATCCATTTGCCAAATCTCATAATCGAGATGAGCTGCAATAGATAAAAGAATTCGGATAGACTTAAGCATGGCTATAGGAGAAAAGGTTTCCTCATAATCGATACCCTCTCTTTGAGTAAAACCTTTTGCTATAAGCCGAGCTTTAAAGGTTTCAACCTTACTGTCTGATCCTCTTTTTATCTTATAGACCCACTTGCATCCAATTGCTTTTACACCAACGGGTGGTTCTACAAGCTCCCAGACCTTATTAGAATCCATAGATTCCATTTCAGATATCATTGCCTTTTGCCAAGACTCTGCATCTTTATCTTGGAGTGCTTCATTATAGGTAAAGGGATCATAATCTTGTTCTTCAGGGATGAAGTCTGACGACTCTCCCAAGAACATATATCTATCAGGTTGTCACAACCCTTCCACTATGACGAGGCACTATTGGTTGTGGTGTAGCATTTGTGATACATTGTGCAGTTATTTGTGGTTCATCCTCTTGTACTGTTGGTACTGAAGTACTTGGTGTCTCACGTCTCAGTTTTTCTAGAACAACTCTACTTGTGGGTTTATTGTTCATCACATAGTCTTCCTCTAAGAATTGAGCATTGGTGCTAACAATGACCTTCTGATCCTTAGGGCTATAAAATAAACCTCCTTTCGTTCCTCTTGGATAGCCTACAAACAAGCGTACTTCTGTATGAGATTCCAACTTATCTGCTTTCCTATTCAGGACATGTGCTGGACTATCCCAAATGCGAACATGTTTCAGACTAGGCTTATGCCCAATCCACAGCTCTGTGGGAGTAAGATGTACTGACTTAGAAGGAACCAAGTTCAAAATATAATCTGCAGTCTCTAAGGCATATTCCTAAAACGAATCTGGCAAATCCGAATAACTCATCATTGATCTAACCATCTCCATAAGAGTTCTATTCCTTCTTTCGGATACACCATTCTGCTGGGGCGTTCTAGGTGCAGTCAATTGGGATGCAATCCCAGCCTCTGATAAATAATCCCTAAACTCTCCAAAGAGGTACTTGCCACCATGATCTGATCGTAATGACTTGATACATTTTCCATGACGTTTCTCCGTTTCAGCCGTGTACTCTTTGAATTTCTCAAAGCACTCAGACTTACGACACAACAAATAAATGTATCCATACCTTGAATAATCGTCAATAAATGTGACAAAATATTCAAAGCCACCTCTAGCTTGGATAGTCATGGGTCCACACAAATCAGAATGAGCCAATTCCAACACATCTTTGGCCCTATACCCCTTTGCCGTAAAAGGCCTTTTGGTCATTTTACCTTCCAAGCAGGATTCACAGACTGGTAGTGCCTCTACTTTCAATGAACTCAAAGGTCCATCTTTAACCAGTCTTTGAATCCTCTTAGGTTAATATGCCCCAATCGTAAGTGCCAAAGATATGTTTGGTTCATACAAGAAGGTTTTTTTCTCTTATTTAAGTTAGATGGCATATTATTCATTTCCATAAGTTGCATTGTGGGCGAAATAGGATTAATGACATACAAATTATCAACCAATGCACCAGAATAGATAAAATGTTTATTCTTTCTAATAACAATATTGTCATTAAAATAAACTGAATATCTATCCTTAACTAACATAGAAACAGAAACTAAATTCCTTCTAAGTGAAGGTGCATAAAGACAATCTCTTAATGTCAAAGACTTATTTTTACCAAAAGATAAAGTAACATCTCCTAATACAACGACCGATACTTTTGTAGCATCACCCATGAACAAGCATATCTCTCCATCACTGAGCCGTCTAGTTTTCTGGAACCCCTGCAATGTATTGCAGACATGATTAGTGGCTCCTGTATCTACACACCAGGTGCCGATAGATAACACCGTTAAACATGTTTCAACTACTAGTAAATGAGATATACCTTCTTTGTTCCCTTGTTTGAGAAGTGGACAATCAGTCTTCCAATGTCCTGACCCTTTGCACTTGAAACATTTGCCTTTCGGCTTTTTTACCGCACCTTGAGGTCCCATGCCCTTCTTTGCTGAGTTTTCCTGTTTCTGAATGTTATTCTTCTTCTTATCGCCTTTTAGCTTAGAATAGAAGCCTTTCCAGAAACAAAAACATGACAACTCTGCCTAAAGAGAGATTCAGCATCCTGTAGCTCTTTTGCAAGTTCTGCCAAACTATACAACCTTTTGTTCATGTTGTAATTAAGGCAGAAATTGTCAAAACTTTTAAGCAGAGTCCCGAGAATAATATCGACCTGGGATTCTCCATCGATTTTAGCTCCAAGGATCTCCATCTCATTCAGATGACCCATCATCTTGAGAACATGATCCCTTACTGGTGTACCCTTAGCCATTTTTGTATTCATCAAACATTTCATAGCAAACTGCCTAGCTGCTCTACTCTGATGTCCGAAGAGTTCCTTGAGGTTATATATCATGTCATAAGCAGTGGCCATGGCCTGATGCTGATGTTGCAGTACATTTGACATAGATGCCAGAATGTAACACCGTGCCATCTCATCTGCCTTTTTCCACTTCTTATAAGCCTCTTTGACCTCTTCATCAGAGTTAGCATCAGGCTTAGGTGGGCATTCCTCAATAAGTACACATTTATACTCCTCAGCAGTCAGAACAATATCCAAATTACGTTTCCAGTCAATATAATTAGGTCCAGTAATTTTATTTCCTTTAAGAATCACTATAAGTAGACTGAAAGAACCCATTTTTGAAATCCTGAGAATCACATAAATAAAATTATATAAGGCAAAAAATACTTTTTAAATTAACTAAATATTGATTCCCTCAAAACAATAATAAGAAATTCACCAACACCTTGAACACCATGAATTTAGCATGCCACGATAGTGTGGACGAATACAAATTCAACTTTGTTCAAGTAGGTTTTTCTTATTAATTTTACTATCATGTCAACATAACTTTATGACAAATAAAATTAATATGTTGGTCTTGCTCTGGTCATATAAATAATAGCAGTGACTCTGATGGGGAGGATACCATTATTTGTATCTAAGTGTATACCATTACTTAATACTAAGTCCATTACCTTGTAATGAGTTCCTTCAGATGGAGAAGTGAACACATACAAGATAACTTTCTACAATTATCCCTATGGAAGTTTGTACTGGTCATCCATAATTATACTCATCCGATATGAAGGAAAGCACTATAGCAAACACGCAAGTATAATTACATCACCTACAAACCAGTAATGGAGACCATAAGATTTAAACTAAATAAATATCCTCTTCCACTTAGTTATTTAACAATGAGGGTTTATTTACTAGTTGATATTATGTCCATGTTGTCCATTATTAATGTAGGCTTAGGTTTTCAAAAAAAAACCACACAATAATAAATATGCATAATCAGAAAAAGCCGCCCCGATTTTTTTAGGTTTTGGCTGTCGATTCCTTCATTGAAAATCATCTATCTGCCTCTGGACTGCTTAAAACCAGCATCTCGTCCGATGTCATAAACAGCCACCACCGCCATCAAGATTGATAAAAAAATTAAAATTACATCAATCCTATACCTCTCGAAGGATTTCACACATAATGTAGATTACAAAATTAAAATAATAAGCACGATCAACCCTCGTGATTTTAATTACATCCACAGCAACATCCACGACATGTCCGTGGTTTAAACAACACAATCAAAAACATGTATTGGACCATAATAGTTGGATCTAAGATACCTGCAAAACCGAGTTAGAACAGATCTACATCTACCGACTATTACACAGCACAGGTTTTATTGGACAACATGGACGTATCAATCAATATATAGATCCAAAGTGTCTCTGATACTAATTGATGGAACTGGAGATTCCCAGGACCCTTCCTTTAGTGTGCGTATTGATCGATAGAAAGTTAAACAGATCTAATACGTGTTCTAACCCTTCATAGGCGGAAACTAGGGTTCAGGAATTATACCTGCGGCGGAAAGGAGATAAGTAATTCCTGGCAATCTTGAGCGGACGACCCCAAGATCTTCTGCACGTATTCTTTCCTCGAGTTGGACGTCGTGTGGGCGACGATCTCCCAACCTTTTCTTCTCCTTGGCAGCCCTCTCTTTCTCTCCTTACGTGAATCACAAATTTAGAAAAAGTTTCAGATTTTTGATCGATAATATGGCGGCCATGGAATAGAGGATATATATAGCCTACGACAGGGACCATAAGGAGAAACTAGGGTTAGGCCTCCTAACGGATCTGGATATCCCGTGTTCAGCCCAAACACACAATCCAGGCCCATTAACAATAGCTCGGTCCACTAATGAGCTATTGTTATACTACCTCCCTAATCCCAAATTATGTTTGTGGGCTCCTTTTATTATATGCTCGTTTGGCTCCCCATGTTAAGATATCGTATGTCCGTCGATCAAATTAAGTTACTGACAACTATATTGATTCGATATCTATTATCCTTAAGTAGTATCGCTCAACTTTATTTGTTATGTCGGATATAATCCACCTGCAGGGTTTACATGATAATTCTTATGAGCTCCTTAAGAGGACATCATCAACCCGATGTATCGGGACATGGATTCCATTTATAATCAACAGCCCATCATACATACAATATTATTACCCAATTCATAGAGGTTGTTGATCCATAATGAAATCCATGTCCCGATACATTGGGTTGATGATGTCCTCTTAAGGAGCTCATAAGGATTGTCATGTAAACCGTGCATGTGGATTATATCCGATATGACAAATAAAGTTGAGCGGTACTACTTAAGGATAAAAGATGTCGAATCAATATAGTTGTCAGTAACTTAATTTGATCGACGGACATACGATATCTTAACAGTCTCCTCGTCACCCAAAAGTACAGTAACTTTGTCGCCTCCACAACAGCCTTCTTGCCACCCAAAAGTGCATTGGCTCGAATACTACCAAAAGGGCAGCTCGTATAGCGCACAGTTCCCCAACAACGTAGCATCATACCACGTGGACAGTATAGCAGCTGTATCTTCTCAGATATAATTGGATTCAGTTTGGTGTATCTTTTCAGATATAATCAAATCCGGTTTGTTTAAACCGCCACCCCTGAGATATAGTTGGATTTAGTTTGTTTAAACATTTGTATCTTTTTAGGTGCGATTAAATCTAGTTTTGTTTAAACCCATCGCTCTTGAGATGAGATCAGATTTTAGTTTGTTTGAATAGCCGTTCTCTCGATAAGAGCAAGATCTAACCGGTTTCACCTGAGCAAAGTCATCGGGCAATGGGCACACGCCATGTGTCAATTAATCGGTCATACTGATAAAGGATGATAACTATCCAAGATCTTGATCACAGAAAATTCTAACAACTGCCACGTGTCAGCTCAGCAGCAGCCTTCATAGAGTAGTTACAACAAATATTCCCCGCAATCTCGCGCGTGCAGTGCTCCTGCACACAAGAAACCCTTATGCACATCGCATATGTGTTTGCCTATAAATAGAATGAGCCTTCTTTCATTCAAGAATTCTTCGGCGTCTTCTTGATTGGCAACCCCGAATACCACTCATAAGCATTAGAAAGTCATACTAAGTTCAGTTCATCATCAAATGGTCAACGGAGTAAAGGAGACGCTGTAGTGCTTGAACACTTCTCCAAAAATTCTTGTACCTAGATCTCCTAATTAGGAATCCTTTGTACTCTTTATACTTTTAAAATAGAAAAGTTTATATAACTTTTGTCATGGCAAACAGTGTTGGTGTTGGTGTTGGTTTTTTTATTATAATAAAGGTTGTGATAGGGCTTTGGGTCACCAGAGATGGAGGCGTCCAGGGGTGATGATGTTGTTGGTGATGGCGAGGTGTTTGACTGAGGATGTATCCGGTGGTGGTGTGGTTTGTGGGTGGTGGAGACGATAGGGTTTGGATGCGACAGGAAGATCGGTCGAGGGTGCTACTGTTGATCGTAGGGATGAGCAGCGGTCGCAGACGGGGACTGGGCTAAGAGCTAGGTTAGGGTTAGAGATAGGGTTGTGTCCTGCGTGACACGGTTGGAGTCGGAGTCGTATCTGGGATGTGTCCGATATGGAAGATAGATTGGATGTAAACATAAAAATTTAATATAGTGGAAAGACACCCGGGGTCGGACTTAAAGCCGTCACAGCTAACATGAGGAAGGTGGACACGGACACGATGCACACACCATTGATGGTGGAGAAATTTGAGTTATGAAATTTATAGGAAAAAGAGCAAGGGATGTTTCCTTAAATATGAGGTAGAGACTCCTAGTTAATTAAGGGTTATAATGTTTATACCCCAATAGATAATTTTATGTTTAATTTAAATCAATTTAAAACCAATATAATCAAATCTAAATCCAATTTAAATCTTGATAAATCCCATCTTTAATTCAAAACTATTTAAAATAAATGTCAATAAAATAAATTCCCCATTTAAATCACCATAATAATTAAACATATTTTTCATATAAAGTAATAAATTTATATTAAATTTTGTCAGGGGGGATGAGTTTACAAAATTATATGTACAGGGATAGCCCGCCAACTGAGTTGGAGGGCTCTATCACAGAAGTGATGAGCCCTCCAACTTAGTTGGCGGGCTAGGGGAGCTCCAACTCTCTAACTGAGTTGGCGGCTTGGAGCGGGTCCAACCCCCCAACGTCTAGTAGCTCGCCAACTGAGTTGGCGAGTTGGAGCCCATTGCCTAACGTTCACCTTCCTCCTTCCTCCCCTTCAAAAACAAATCAATTCTCTTCACTCTTCTCTCATCTTTCCTGTAATCTTTCCTCAAAGGCTCCTGCATTTTTTCTCTAAAAGACTTCTACAAGTTTTTCTCCTACAATCTTCTTTCTACAAGTCTTCATGGATCGTAGCGTAAGAATAGTGTGCTCGCACGGAGGTAACATAAATGGGTTAGATTATGAAGGAGGGGAAACCCAAAAATTTTCAACTTATATTAATAATAGTTTTAAAAATTTACGTAATCTAATTAATGAACATTGTTCTATTCGGTACGTATTTATTATAAAATCTGTTTTTAATTCTAGATGTTTTTTAGTAGATGGCGATGAAGCATGGAATTTCGTTCTTGAGATTAATTCACAATCACGATATATAAATATTTTTGTTATTCAAATATCCACGACATTTTATAACAGAAATAGTCAACCCATGAATTATTTTGCTGGTGTTAGTTCTTCTTAACAAATTGTTCCATCTTTCGAAGAAAATCATTCATCAAATGAATCTGACAACGATGATGATGATAATGACAGAAATAGTGATGATTTAATTGAAAATATAGAATATGAGTTAGATGATAATATGGATAATGCTATAACCCGTTAATTATTTATTGGTCAAATATTTTCTTTTGTTCTAAATTTAGAAGTTTTATAAGTAATGTTACATTTGAACATAATTTCAGTTGTTCCGCTAATGCTATGAACAATACTCGTAGAATTATTTATTCTTGTGATCACCCCAACTGCAATTGGAGAATATATGCTAGATCCATCGGAACTGGCAAAATAGTTAAAATAATTACATTAGAAAGTCATCATTCTTGTTTTAGTATACTAACAACCGGGCACCATCGACTAGCTACTGCTGTATGGCTTAAGAGCAGGATAATTGGTATAATTTGGGATAATCAATCGTATAACGCATCACAAATAGTTAAAGTTATATATAGAGAACATCGTATACATATTACTTATTCGAAATCATGGAAAGTCCGAGAGATGTCATTAGCTGAAATAAATGGAAGTTATGTTGTGGCTTATGCTAGTCTTGAGGAGTATGCTTTTAGAATTATGGAGATGAATCCAGGTAGTAGATATTTTCAAGGTATGCATTAATGGTTTTTTAAGTGGTTGTTTACCGGTTATTAGTACTGATGCTGCATTTTTTTCATCTAAATATCAAGGTATCTTATTTATTACTTGTGCTCATGATCCTAACTATCAATTATATCCTATTGCATATGCTGTTGCTGAAGGTGAAAATATTGATTCTTGGTCATGGTTTTTAAACTCATTAAGAATATCGTTTGAAAGTTCTCTTATTGATTGGAATAGAATTTTATTTATTTCGGATGAAAAAAGGGTTAATAAATGCTATACAAAATGTTTTTTCTAGAATCACATCATTTTTTGTATTCAACATTTCAAACAAAATATGAAACATATTGCGAAAGAAAAAATATTTCAAAACTTGTTAGACTCGCTTGCTAGATCGTACAATCAAACAGATGCAGAATACTAGTTTGAAATAATTAAAGCCCAAAATATAATATTGTATGATGTGCTTATTGGTGTGAACGATGAAAATCATCATTTTGTACAATGGATAACAATGTACGCTCCTTGTCTTCGATTAGATATTAACACTTCTAATCTTGCTGAATGTTTTAACAATTAGATTAATAAATTATGCGATAAACCAATAACAACACTTCTCGTCGGTATTAGAGCCAAAATTATAACAGTACATGACAATAATAGAAACAATGCTGAGAATATAAACACAGATTTCTGTCTGAAGATGTTGAAAACTATGACTCGTATTATCAGAGAAAAGAATCATCTAGAACTATTAGGTATTGATAGTTATACATATAAAATAATAGATTGTGCAACAAGTAGAACTTATATTGTACCATTAGACGATATATCTTGTACATGTAGGAGATGGTACCATACTTATATACCGTGTATACATGTATGTTTTGTGTAGATATTGTAATTTTAATATTCAGAGTTATTATCATGCACTGTTTTCTACCTCGAACATGAGAAGTGTATACACATCAAAGATGGAACCAATTCCAGTCCCCTACCAGATTCAAGCTCCATTGGTAAGAGGAGAAATTAGAGTACCAGCCATACGACATAAAGCTGGCCGACCAAAGAAGAATCGCGTCAAGCCCCAAGAACCATCGATAAGAGAACTATGTTGCAGTAATTATGGTACAATGGGACACAATCGAAGGAGATGTACTAGTCAGCCAAGAGAGTGATTGAGCATTGAATATTGTTACATCATAGATTTGAAGCATACTTGCAACTTTTGAAAATTTATTACAAAATATAGAAGATGTACTAGTAAGTCAAGAGAGTGATTAAACATTGAATATTGTAATAAAACTTGTCTTACATCATGGATTCAAAGCATGATTGCAAATTTCGAAGTTATGTTACAAATCTACTGAGACCCCCAATCAAGGAGTCTATAATCTCTTCATACCGCATCTCTTAGGCCTAGTCGACCTCTTCGACCTGCTGTATCCTCCTCCGCCTGAGTTTGGGTCGGCTGGGTAGGCCTCGGGGCTGATGGGGTAGAAATTAGCTATGTTGTAGTATTCCATATCTTGGTAGGCATAAGCTGTCGATGGAGTCGAATAGTACTGACTAGGTCCCTCACCAGCGTACTGATGGCTAGGTCCCTCACCAGTGTACTGATTACTAGGTCCCCCTCCATGGTACTGATGACTAGGTCCCCCTCCATAGTACTGCTGAGTCGGTCCCTCTCCATAGTACTACTGACTAGATCCCTCTCCATAGTACTGCTGAGTCGATCCCTCCCCATGAATGTCCTCTTAAGGAATCTCTTCTCCAGGAATCTCTTCTCCAGGAATCTCCACTCCACCATCCCTCCTACGACGACGTGGGTGTCTCCGCCTTACAACAGCCGTTGGATAGTCTGACGGAAGATGAGACTGTACTTGTGGCATCTCGGGGTCCCGTCCAAGACCGAGACGATCAACATGGTCCATTAGTTATCGCGTAAGCCCGCGACTATGCTCGAACGATTTCATGCTGAATGGCTCTTGGAAAGATTGTTTGTACTTAACACTCTGAAATATAAAATTAGCAAATGGTAAGTTGTATAATATCTATTATGTGTAGTTTTCAAGTTATACTTTAGTCATACCAAATCAGATATGCCATCCACAAAAGCACGCAAACTAGGATCGTCTACGGATCTACACTTGAACCTTGGCTCCTCAAATTGGTATGCTTTGTTGATCATACGAGGGGCACCCCACCATTTCCTATAATTGTAATCACCAATATCTGTGTAAAAGGTATTTATTTGCTTAATATGTTGGAAGCTATTTTTAGTTAATCAAACGAAAAAAATTAATAACTTAGGTTAGAACTTACACTCATTTAGAGATTAGATCATCAGAGACATATCAATCACACTAAAATTGGTCATTCGAATGTTCCAAGAAGCGATCATAGCATTGATTCTAGTCCCTGCGTTGGATGTAGCATAACTGATTGTTGGTGGATCAGCCAGAATTATTTGTCTCATCCCGAACTAATGCAGAACACGGTCTGTCGGGTGATATATTTTGAATCGATCGTATATAACATACGATCTATGCATGCTCAAAAAATATGAGGATCGTTTTATTTCTGGATCATCCTCTTAATTGTATATGGTACCCAAATCTCCTATTTAATAACCATGTATCAATGATAACTATAATAAATTAAACACTTTTTATCAAATAATTAAATCATTACCTCACTACACTCTGATGTATCAAGTTGTTCATAATATAGTGACACAACCTTGTATGTACAGTTTTGTTGATCAACTACATCTGTGGACCATCGCATAGCAACCGAAAATACTCCGTAATCACTAGTCATACTAGTGACCGGTCTACCAACATGGAAATGCTTGTATGACCAAACCTTCAATAGATAAATATGGTATTAGAGATATACTAAAGTAAAGATACGCTAAAGTCACTTAGAGATTTACCCGAATTAGTGAAATATATTCGCAAATACTCTTGCGATTAGTTCAAGTCACAAATTCGGTCAACATTGCGTAGAGATATGCTAAAGTAGCAGCTCCCCATTCATGACCAGTGGGTTTGGTCAAATCATCTAAGAATGGTAGAAGTCTAACATTGACCGTACCTCCCGGTGCATCAGAAAATAAGAGAGCATCACACAAACAGAGCAAGTACGCTCTAGTACATCGAATAATCTGAATATAGACATATAAGCCTTCACAAATGGGTCTAAATTAAGATACATAGTCGTGTATCATCTACGTCAACCAGCTCCTCGTCGATGGTGCGATCTATGTCCATAAAGTTTCCATGAAGCCATGTTAATCTGACAAAACTACTACCTCCTATATCTGATGGAGGAGCAACACCGAGATACCTCCTGATCAGATCGGGTGCAGTAGGCTGATGATCGAACTATATGACATTGCCTGTAATAGGCAACCTAATATGTTTGCCACATCACATAAGGTGATGGTCATCTCGCCTACTGGAAGCTGAAAAGTGTTACGGTCTGGCCACCAGCGCTCAACAAGACTAACAATAAGGTAAAAGTCATGGATGAGAAATTTAATTTCATCTAAGTATTGAAATCCAAAAGACTGCACCAAAGCCTTTTGGGCGGGATTTAACTTCCAGGTTCGATATCTTCTCTGTCTCCGCCAGTTTCCATGCTCCTGAATACGTAATTGAAGGTCATGATCGAATAACTATAGATAGTTTAACTAAATTAGATATCAAAAATTTCTAAATTAACAATAAATGAATTGGACATTTAACTAAATAAACTAATTTTAACTAAGTAAAATTCATATATGTACGAAATATAAAAAAAATATTTCAAATATACCTCTCCACTAAATATCTTTGAAGATATGTGATTTTTTCGTTAATTCTTAATCATTTCAGTAGTAGGTCCACCGGAAATAAGACCACCATTTTCGTCATCCATCTGCCCAAAAATAATAATAAATATGATTATAATATGAAAATCTATAATAATTTTCTTTCAATAAATATGGGAACATAAAAAAAATTGCTAGTATGAAATTTTTTTGAAATTTTTTCTTACCGGGGGCGACTTATCATTTTTGCTACATGTTGATGTGGGATGGAGGGAGAGGAAATATTAGTGTGAAGGGGGAAGGTCTTCTGTGAAAGAGAGGGGGAGAGGTTGTGGTGGTAAGAAGTCTTTGAGGGGTAGAAATAGAAGAAGGAGGTTGAAATAGAGGGGGGATAAAAATGGGGGATGAAATGAGGGGGCTGGGGCTATCAGTTTGTGGAAACCGCAGCACCCAGCCTGCTAACTCAGTTGGAGGCTTGGCGGCCTCCCTAACCCGCCAACTGAATTGGAGGGCTGGCAGGCCAACTCAGATGGAGGGCCGTCCACCCAATTGTAATTTTCAAACGTGTTCCCTATATGCAATATTATTATATTTTATTACTCAGGATGAAAAAATCTAAACATTAAATCAAAAAAATTCCAAAGTATCATTTTATAAATAATAAAAAAATAATAATAATTTCAAAAATCCTAATATATATGAATTTATTTTCATATACATCTCATGCAAAAAGTAATTATTATTTACAAAAAAAACATTTATTTTCTAAATCACTACTTATACTTGTACAATAAAAAAACAACCTTTAAAATAAAATAAAGTTTGGCAATTCTCGACGCAATGCATTTTATAACTTTAGGCAAATAAAGGTATTTACCTTATACTATTTTTTAAAATATACTTATTTTCTATATGAAAAAAATCTATAATAAAATATTTAAATATAAAGAAATATACTTCATATGTACGTATTCGCACTTGACATACAAATACCAAAAATAAAATATATACCAGAAGTAAATAATAAAATAATATAGTAAAATGTTAGGGGATTTGCACATCTTGAACTGCTGGCTAGAAGGATTATGATCCAGTCAAACTCCTCCTGGAACAAGTCCCTGTCATGTGGTCTGATGCTCCATATACCAGACACAAGCCATGTGCCTTACCACACTCTGACAATACATGCACGACCTTCCCACAATAGGAACAACCTTCTGGGGAAGAGTGCCTCTGTCGTTGAGAACGCGACTGAGACAACTACTGAAAGGAAGCCGCTGAAGCCGGTCCCCTCGGAGATCCAATCGTCAAATCTTAAACTATTGGAGCTGGTTCCGACGATTGGAAAGAAGATCCCTTCTGAACATGAGGCCTCTTCTGGCCTCTGATTCTATCAATGATTGTCACCACCCGCACCCGTATTTCGGATACGAGTTCGTAGCCAAATCCAGCCTACGCCGCAGCATAGACGCTGTCTAGGTCTCAATGGCAATCACAAAAAAAATCACATCTATTTGCTCATTCACAATAACTATTTTATTTATAAATCAATGATACGACAAAAATTTGCTAAAATAAATAAATACAAGAAGTATCTAATCTATCTAGACTTTAAAGTCGACCTCCATGATCTCTATCTTCCCCGTATAGTCCATAGCACAAGAGAGGAAGTATACCAAGTCACCTGCAACGATCCAATCAGAAAAGGAGTAAAGTACAACTATATTGCATTTAATGTTGTTAGCACAAAATAAACTAGAAACAATGAGAAATAGTAACGGTAAAGAACATATAAAGAACTAGCAAGATGTGAACTTAGACATGAAAAGCAATAATCATGAATAAGTAGGCTAACAAAAAAGAAACATGAAGACGAAGAATTGAACTAAGATCATGAACAATGGAAATAACTGTGTGTGTGAAATACCTTTTCATACATGAATGGCTGTGCTAATACGGCACATCATACGATGGCTATCCACAATAATAGGGTATGACTAACTCATACGTGCGGTGTATGACTTAGCTATCCACAATAACAGTATTTAGGTTTGTTCACATACCTATCGAGTATTTTCTATCCTGAATCACTAATAATCAGCAACGGTCAATAACACAATAAGAAGGATACAATAAGCCTACCATGTCACAATCGTGTCTCAATGGAATATCAAACAAGGAAAAGCTAAAGAAAGCATTATAATGTATCAAAGCATAATGAAATACTGTACATGCCTGCACCCTTGAACAAATCATAGTCACAAGTCGAGGATGTAAGGAAAGCCGACCTAGAAGATATCATCCATATCGCACCATCGTACCACGAACCGTGCACGAAAACTACAAGTCAATTCTAATATTCTAATTCTAAAATCATAGAATAAGTGGCTAATGGGTTTCATTATCTACTAGTAATTAATTCTAGAATAAATCACTTAAAAACTTAACTTAATCTAATAATAATCTAAAATATAACTTAAACAAGGAAGTTTGGCAATAAAAAGTCATATTTCCAACTTTGGAAACTATGGCACAGAAATTAGGCGTACTATTGACTAACTAGACAATCAATATCAACTCAAGATTTGAAAAGTGCATCTTGGTAGATTTCAGTTCCATGAGTGCACCAGAATCGACCGTGCCACAAAATTACATTTTAGTCAAAAGAATATCGTCATTATGGCTAACCGTGACCAAATTGGTAATTTTTCGATCAAATCTGAGTACAACATAATAAATAAAATATTAAACGAACCTCTGAAATTCTGGAAAAATTATATTTTGAAGATCGTCGTGGAAGCTTCCCAAAACTTCAAACGGATCACGAATCGGATTTCAGGATCTCTTGAGATCTAAAAAATTGTGCGATATGTCGAGTTTTGGATAACCAACACTAACATAATTCTCCAGAAATTCAGAAGAAAAATCTCATAAAATAAAATATATTTTCTAAAAGCTAACCTCAAGATGAATCCAACAAAAAAATGGCGCACAAAAACAAGGTTAGGGCTGTCCGTAACCGCTTCGGGAAATCGGGGAATCTCGAAGGATCAAAGCTCTCAAATCGGCCAAAGTAAAATGGGGTTTCTAAAATCCCCCGATATATATATATATATATATATATAGGAAAGCGGCGGCTCTGGAGGCGGTGGAGCCACGGCTCCCTGCCACATGGCTGCATCTCCCGTGCCCCGCTCAAATAATGGACGACCCGATGCCGTTACGGCTTGGGCTAGAGTCGGTTGTAAGCCGACTCCAAAATAGGAAGGTGCACAATCAACCCTCCCTTGGCTGATAGACGGGCCCGCCACGCACGCAATGGGTGGCTGACAGGTGGGTCCCCGCCATTGCTGATTGTGTTATTGATATTTCTATTTACAAAAAACAATTTTTAAATCAAATTAATTCTAAATAAATCTAATAAAATCCCTAAAAATCTCAAAAAATTTTATAAAAATATAAAAGATATTTATAACTACCTATAACCCAAATAAAAATACTTTGTCTAAAGTATTCCCAAATAGCCTTATAATAAATCTTGAAAGTCTTTAAAATATATAAATCTTCATAAATTAAATATTTAAAAAATATCTAAAAATTATATTAAAATATAAAATAGGACAAATAGTACTTATATAAGCTATATAGAGGTTATATGATCAGTAGGATGGTCCTAACTCACCAATGGGCTTAGGCATGGCTCCCAATGATCATAAAATTAGTCATACTTAAATGAAATAAGATAATTAAAAATTTGGGAAGTGGGACTTACAAATCTACTTCCCTTAGAAAAATTTTGTCCTCAAAATTTCAAAGGATACGACTAGGAACGACTAAGAATATAAGCAAGTGACAAAATTTTAATTAGTACGAATAAGTATGACATAGAATGATATGATATATAACCAAAAATAACTTAGGCATGATTCGTGAATTGAAATCAAACTTAAGGAAAGATGTGGTTTCGTACGATCAAA